>CAMPDV010003230.1:0-44832 GCA_946699065.1 Loxodes magnus | reverse complement strand
CAAAAATTATATTAAAGCCTCAATATTTCATTTATTTATTATAGTCTTTTTTCAATTTAAAATCATTATTACTAAGCTTGCTTGTTTCATCTATACTTATTCAGTTTATATTTTATAATTAATTTTATTTTTCGTTAATTACTTTTTATGTTAAATCTTTAAATTTACAAGTTAGATTAAGTAAAGAATATACAGTAACTCCGTCAATTGCTTTTGAAGCTTCACCAGTTGTCGCACATTAGTTCATTAAAAATTATTATAATTATTTAATTAAAAAATATTTTCCAGTACCAGCAGATAATAATAGTTTACATTATATGCATTTTTAAATATATTATGAGTTTTTAACTTTCTGATATTTTATTATGTCTTCTACTTTAAGTTAATTTTTATTATTTATTTTTCTATTTTTCAATTCAATTTTTTAAACATTTTTTCGTAATAATATTATGTTTTTACTCATATATTATTTTAATAGTTTCAAATCAAAATTTTAATATTATGCTTAAATAGATATGGATAATTGAACTTAAATTTTTAAAACTACTTACTATTTAACTTCATATATTTTTTATTCTTTAGTTAAATTATTATTTTCATATAAACTTGTAGTTTTCAAGCTAACAGATATCTTTAAGCTATTCAACTTTAGTATGTTAATCATTATTATTTTCTTAAATATATGGCATAGGTAACACTATTATTTACATTTTTTTTCTTTATACTAATTTTTATTTAAAAGTTTGAGCTAAACTCGTAATATTTGTTCTAAACTTGTAAATTTTTAAGTATATTAAGTTGGTATATATTACATTCTTTAAGCATAATATAATTGTTTTATTTAAAGAATTATTATCAATTTAATTATAATAGTTTGCAGTTTAATTATTGCTAAATCTCAAGTATTTTCTTAATTTTTTTAAATTAATTTATTTTGTGTTTTCTCAATTTTATTATTTAGTGAGAACATCCAGTTCTTTTATCTAAATTTCGCATTATTTCTGGAATAATATAATCTTTTTACTCACTCTAGTTAATTACAAGTGTTAACTAAATATTAGTAAATAACTATTGTCATGCTTCTTTTTCTTTATTAAACTTAAATAAATATTATTCTATTTAATTTTCTTATAAAAATAATTAAACAATTAGTTCTTCAAAATTACAGTAAAGGTAATATATTTTTTAATTACTTTTTGCTAAAAAATATATATTATATTGCTACTAAATGTTTTATTTGTATTTATTTAAATTAAGTTTTTTTATTATTTTAGAATGGAACTCTTCATTTACATTTTTCTTCTTAATAAACGTTTATCATTGAATTTATGTTTCACAAATTATAAAATATCAAATAAATCTCCATTTTAAGCTTTATTAAATTGATCTATAGATTTATTTTTTACTACTGATTTTTGTTTTAATTAGTACTTCAGAATCAAATATAATGTTTATAGCTTTAATTTAGCTATTCACCTTTTATTTATTAATTTTTTTAAATCATTAATATGTTCGTTTTCTTCTTTACTCAAATGTTTTTATTTATTTCGAATTATTCTAAACTAATTTTCCTTAAATAACATATTTAGTCTATCTAAGCTTAATTTTATTAATAAATGAATATGTTCTGGCATTCTATTCTTCAAATTTAAATCAATCTATTTCAAACCATTAAGGTGTTTAAAATTAATTATACTAAAATATCAAAATAACTACTAAATGCGGATTATTTAATTCAAATCTTTATTTTTGTAATTTTTATTTATTTTATTTAAACTACAAATATTTTCAAATCAAAATGCATCATTTAGCATATGTCAATGTAATCAATCAAGTTGCAGTTCCTTTTACAATAGTTCCATATTTTTCGCTTTTCAGAAATTTTTACTTCCTAAAATTTTATTTTTATACATTTCATATTTTTGAAAATCTTATTTTAATAATTACTTAAGTTATTCCAATGTAAAATTTTCATTTCATTATTATGTTTTAACATATAAGCTCAAATGTTTTTCGATCAGTTATGTTTCAAATTAAAAAAAAATTACAAAAATCTATAATTTTAGCTAATTTAATCCTAATAGTATTTTTATTATTTCGAAATTAAATCATTAAATGCCTCCAAATAATCAATTAATCTATTTTAACTAATCGGGTTAAACCTTATGGAAAAGGAAATAATATTGTTGCTATATTTTATATTGAAAAGATTTCTTATTAATTTTTAAAATTTAATTGTTCAGATAAAAGCTTTATCTTCTATAAATTTTTAAATCCAACTTAATTAATAATCGTTGTTTTAACTGCAATAAATCAAAATTTATACCTTTTCTGTATGAGTTTATTATTTTATAATGGTATGCACTAAATTTTAATAAATTTTAGGATTTATTTCTGTTAAAACAAATAAATAATAAATAAATAAATTTGATTATAGAGCGCGTAGCACTCACGTTGGTGCGCAGCTCTTTAAAAAAAAATGTTTCATACTGACAAGAATGTTTGTTAATGATAAAATTATCAGATACTGATAAACCTTGTTCAATACTGGTATAATTATTCAGTACTGATAAAAATGTTCAATACTGATATAATTTTAGAATACTCGTAATCTTTAATACTTGCTGGAGGTCCAAGGACATGGCAGGATTGTGTCTCATTGCATCACCAAAGCAGAGGGTGACATGTGTCAATTATGGGTACTTAAATTCCCCACCTCTGATGAAGTTCGCAATATTATTTCTTTTTGTTCCAGAATTAAAAATAAACGAAGCCAAGCCAAGTCAGTGTCAAAGGTCTAAGAATCTTATGTCTCGAGGTCAAACCAAAGCAGAGGGTGACATGTGTCAATTATGGGTACTTAAATTCCCCACCTCTGATGAAGTTCGCAATATTATTTCTTTTTGTTCCAGAATTAAAAATAAACGAAGCCAAGCCAAGTCAGTGTCAAAGGTCTAAGAATCTTATGTCTCGAGGTCAAACCAAAGCAGAGGAAGACATAAAGTCGATTATGGGTATTTAACTTCCCCAACCTCTGATGAAGATGACCTTGTTGTTCACCTTCGAACAACTATGTCGGTTTTTAAAAAAATAAATAAATAAATAAAAATGATAATAGAGCGCGTAATACCTTATTGGCACAGCTCTTTCAATATTAATTTTTAATATTAAGAAGATGTTCTCATTTTTCTAGTTAAAATTCTAGAAGTCCAATGAGTCATGTCAACTTCTCCAAATGGGGATTCTTCTTAATAAAAATTATTCTTAAATCTTGAGTCAAATGCTTCAGTCTTCTGGAATAAGGTCCAAATAAGAATTAGTTATTAAGTCGGTAATTAGAAGGCCCGTCAGTTGAACTTTCATGTTGCTAGAGAGAACCCTCGGGGTAAGTTAGGTATATCTCAACGGAGTTTATCCACCCTTCCCCGTGGTGGCATCTAGTTCGAGATTACTCGCAATGCAGTATACACTGCACCAGATAATCTACTAGTTTGGCTGACGCGGCCGACATCCATTTTATATATAATATTTTATAAGCTTTGTTATTTTATTTATTCTTAAATTTTCTCGATTTTTTCTTTTATTTAGTTAATATTTTAAACTGTTTGATTTCTTTTATCTATACTTATTTTTTTATTTCAATTAACTATTTTTAGCCTTTTAATTTCAATAAAATTTTAAATCTATTTAATTTTTTGAATGTTTAATATTTTAATTTCTTCTTTTTGCTCTTAAAAATCTTAATATTTATTTATTAATTATTAAATTTTGCCATAATCTTATTATTCGTTCAAAAAAATGTATTAATCTAATAATTACTAACTATTAATTTTTAAAAAGTTTGTAAAGTTCTAGTTAAAAACGCAATTTTAAAAATGATTTATTATTTTTTATTCATTAATAGCTACATTATTCTAATTTTTATCAACTGATATCTATTTTATAAGCTTATTAATTTTTTCCTGCAATAATTTATAAATTTCTATTTCGTCTAAATTACGTGGCAAGATTTTTGATAAGGTAAATAAATTTTCATTAATTGTTAAAATTTGCCTATTATTTTATTAGACTAAATATACTAAAAAATTATTTGCATTACGAATCGCTTCAAGCAATTAATAATTTCTTAATTTAATTTAAATTTTCTAATTCTAAAATAATTTCATAGGTATCATGTTATTTTATTTTCCAAAGTTAAAAAAGAAGATTATGGTAAATTAAAATTCGAATCTTTTTAGTTAAGAACTAAATTTTAAAATTTATAATAGCTTAAATTTTTACTGAAAAAAGAGATAAATTAACAGTGCTTCTACTTATATTTTATATTTGATGCTTCTTATATGGAGTAATATCTTATTCATTAAATATTTCCGAGGGATGTATTGGAAAAGCGCAACTCTTGTAGAGCAACTACTTAGAAAAGTCTCTTAATAGATATATTGATGATCGCTTACTGCTGTCGTTGATCGCTATGAGTAATTAATGCCTTCTTCATAAACATAGAATTCAAGAATCTGCAAAATTGGAAATTGTCCAGTTGCGTTCCCTTTAAGATTTTGAACCCAAAAGTTTAGAATCAATATCAGATTTTCATAATTTTGTTCATACCATTCTATTAAATATTGACTTATTATCTTATTCATTTTTAAAAAAATTAATTTAAAAAATTAATTTAAAAAATTAATAAATTTTAAATGAAAAGAAGGAAATTTTAAAATTGATAAGAGAAAAAATAAACTAAATTTAAATAATATTTATAAAAGCATAATCTGTAAAAATAATTAAAAACTATTTTTCTAATAAAGATAATATATTTTATTTCTTTTAGTGAATTAAAAATTTATTTTTTCAAATGAAACTAAAAGTATTAATTGAAATTTTATGACTAAAAATTTAATTATTAATTTATAATTTAAAATATTTGATTCAACTATTTTGCTTTGAAAATTAAAGAGATTATAATTAAATAGCAGCAATTTTTTTTATAACTTAAATAATTTAAATTTTTAATTTGATTTTTAAAACTTAAATTAATATAAATAGATAAAAATGTATTTGATAAAAAATAAAAAAAATTAATATAAATAGGTTAAAATGAATATTCGTATTATTAATTAATTTCAAATTGTAATATTTATAATGTTAATTAATTTAAATCTCAAAATTTTATTACAATGTATTTTTTAAAGGAAATAATTTAATATAAAAAACATGTTAAATTTTTATGAGTAATTTCGCTTAAAGTAATCAAAAAATTCTAATTTTTACTTTTTTTATGATTAAGTTCAAAATTATTTTATAATTAAATCTTTCTTAACAAATGAATTAAGTTTTTCAAAGTGACTTAAATTTTAACTCAAAATCTAAATTTCTATAAAATTTTGCTAAATTCTGGTTGCTTATTTTTATTTTAATCTTCTTAAATAAACCTTTTAAAAAAAAGCCAATTCTACTTTCAATAAAGCGCAATCATTTATATCCGGGAATCTTAATTTTGTTCAGAACGGATAAAATATACCTTTTTCGTCTTTCAGCAGAAATCCATCAAACGACAAAGATTAATTATTACTCAAATTCAAATTTTCTATATTTTTTAAATTTCTAATGATTCAAACCAAATCTTTGTTGCAAATGTTGCAATTTTGAAGATTTAGATATACCAATGATTATAAATTAGCTATTTATTATATTCAATTTTGCCTTTAAAAAGAACAGTCAACAAGAGATAAGCTCTTAACTTAATTGTTTACTAGCTAAAGTATTTAAGTTTTTATATTTGAAATATTTGAAAGGAAAATTTCTCCTAATGTATTGCAATTTTAAAATAAAAAGCATAAAGTTTCTTCAGTAATTAATTCACACTTTACAACTCTATTTTTTTAATATGTTAACTATAAATTCCTATTTCTTTAATAGTTGGGTCCTTTATTTATTACAATTTTCTTAAATTTAATTGCTCTAAATTAGGAGAATTTTCTATTAATAATTATAAAATTAAGTCTTTGAATAACTAACAGTTATCAATAGTTATAGATTAAAGCTTTATAAATTATTAAAATTTTACTTATTTAAATGCATTTGTATCTTCAAAATTTTATTCTCAAACTTTCGATGTTTGGTTCTAAATTTGTGATAATAAACTATTTTAAAAGCAATTAAATTCTTATATTTATTAGGATTTTATTAGTAAAAGTCACGAGTTTTCTATTCTAAGTTAGGAGCAATTATATAAGGTTATTATTTCTAAATTTGTATTGTTCAAATTAGGTGAAATAGTTTCGATCTGGTTTTATTCCCTTAATTAAGTTAAAGCATTTTACTATTATTCTATGCTTATCTAAAATACATTATTTTGATTCATTTAAGATATTTTAAGTTAGAAATTTGTTAGATTAACGTACAGAAATCACTATCGTTAAAATATTGTAAACTTATTATTTCTAAAACTTTTAACTAAGCGAACTAAAGCATTAGAAGCTTATTGAATTGCTGGATATTTTAAAGCCGAACTTATATCTCTTCTATGTTATCTCATCTATATTTTCCTAAAATTTAGTCATCTAAGTTTTATTTTCAATTGAAGTTAAGTCTTTTCAAATTAGGACAAAAATATAAAAACTAGTCAATATCTTAATTTCAATTAATTAGCATTTCTTAAAGTAAAAATCCTTTCTATTTTAAGTAAATCTTCACTTACTCTGAATTTAACTATTTACTATCAATTCATAATATTTTTAAATCTATACTTAAGCAATAATTTACTAAAAAAGTTCCAGTTATTCCAGAAACTTAGCATAGTTTTAATTATTCTAAATTAATTAAGTTTTGTAAGAAGATTAATTCTTAGTCTTTTAAACTTATAAAAAGCAAGGATAATTATTTTAAAGATCTAAAGTTCTAAAAATCAGGAAGAGAAACATTTTACTTAGGTCAATTTTACATTTACATTTCCTGTATATTAATTAAGCAGTTGCTCGGTTTATTTTATTACTTTATTCAAACAATTTCATCTCGTTTTGTCTTAATCTCTTAACATGCTCTTATAGATAAGTCATTACCATCTATTTAAACACTTTTTATATTATTATATGCAAGTTATTTTAGACTTCATTCTATTTTATTTTTAGTAAGACAAGCATCATCATATATCTTCATTATTTCTATTTTTTTAGCTAGTAGTAAAAACGGTAGAAATGCTTGTTGACTTACTATAAAGCACATATTTCTCTTAAATCTAAAAATTAGAAAACCAAGTCTTATAAATATTTATTCTATCAAAGCTATTAGAATGCTTCATTTACTTATAGCTTATTTCTTTCTGCTTCTATTATTTATTCTAGTGTTTCCTACTTTTCCTCCTCTTAAAGCTGCTATAATTAAACTTTATCCTTTATTTTCTTTTATTATATAGATTGAATTTCTTAATCTAACCAGTGAACTTAATTACATTTCTAGCAAGTAAATTAATTAGATTAAATATTTTGGGCTTTTTTGCACATAGAGCACAAAATATTGGAGCATGGTAATTTGATATATTAAAGTTGATTATGGAATACTTACTAGTTGCAATAATGGCATACTACTTACATTTTAGTTGATTACATAATATAAAATAGTTGTAAATGCTTTATAAAAATAAAAAAAATGGTTGAAGGTTTCAAGTCAGGCTTCTACACCACCTCTTCCTAAGCCAAAAAGGAAGGGAGGAAACAAGAAACCAAGTCTTAATAATCTTAACAATCTTCTCTATCACAACCTTAACCAACACTGAACTAACAACCTGGAATCTAACAAAACGAACGAAAACCAACCTTGAAGAATATACACAAGGAAGCTCCAAACTCAAGCGAGAAACCGAGGAAACAGATGAAGTCTGCTCTCCATCAGGAGGTATCAGAGTTCAACCCTTCTGGCCAGATGAGCATGGAGTAGCTCCTCAAAGTGGTACTGAAGAGGTCAAGAGATTGAAGAAGGACAATGATACGCTGATGGCAAAGCTAGACCTAGTAGAAGGAATTGAATCAAGACTTATGTCCTAGGAAAGAGATCTTAACGCCTTTTGGAATATCTCACAAAGTCAGACTAACGAATCCTAAAATTAGCTTTAGAAACAGACTGAACTGGATAACAGACTCGGAAAAATAGAAGAGAAATTGAAAACTTTTAAGAAAGAGTAAAGCGAAACTGGAGCTATACAAATGGAAATCGAAGCCTAGAAAGAGCAAACAAATAAAGGAAAATAATTCAAAATAAAAAAGAAATGTTTCTGCTGTGGAAGCGTATGACATTTTTATCTGAAGTGTTAGAAATTCTAATGGAAATAAAGAAACTATTGGATAGAAGAACAACAAAAGAAGAAAAAAGAAGAAGCAAGGATGAAAAGAATGTATTGCAACTCGGATGGTTCAATATACAAGATCAAGATGGAACCATATCAAGTAAAAGGAAGGAAAACCTGGAGAACCCGAGTTTACAATCTCGTTAAAATTTGACTTCCCAAACATTTATATTTAACAGCAGGGAGCATGAACTGCTGTCCTCCTGACGTGTTGGAAATCCCTAAAAGGGAAAAATTAAAATTAATATTATTATTATGTTTTATAAAATAACTTAATTATAAAATAAATACTATATTTAGCCATTAACCTATTTATAATTCTATTTATTATTAATATATCCCATATATACAATCAATTCTAATATTAAATCATATTTAACTAATAAAAGTTTTAAATGTTCATAATTAATTGCAACTAATACTAGAATAATAAATATGTAGCAAACGTTAAAATATTATATTCTAGAAATTATCTTTAAAGTTATAATTATTAAAATAAGAAAATTAAGAATAATTAAGATTTTTTTAATTAATTTCAACTAAAAAAGTTTTTGAACCAGAAACTCCTTTCCGATTGCACAGCCTGACGCTCTCTTTTTATGGAATAACGGGGATATCCTGTTGTGTTCCAGGCACAGCTGCTAAGGAGCTCCATTGCTATGGGCACCCAGGCTTCAATCCCCTACCAGGAGTGGATAATCAAAAGGAAGGCGTTCCCTTGCAAAAGTTGACTTTGACCAGGGACTTTCTCAGCGACAGGAAAGGAACTTGTTCCTAGCCATAAAACCAGAAAGTATGATTCAGAAGGTCAATCTTAGCTCCCACCATCTTTTTAATTATTAATAATACAAATATTAATAACAATTTTTTAAATAATTAAATTTTATTAAACAACTGGATAACTCTAGAGGTAGGTGGGAAAGAGGTCGAAATATCTCTGAAGATATCAATTTTTAATCTAACTTTTATATATATAAACTCATATTTTTTAATGTTATTGAAATATTTTTTAATTAATTTTCAAAAATATTATAAATAGACAAATTTAAAGATAGGAAAAAATATAATTCTAATTTTTTATTATTTTGCTTGAAAATAAAATGTTATTTATAATAATAATAATAATAATAGCAATTAATATTTTCCTTTATTAGGAGATTTCAACTCCATCTGGATAGCAGTAGTTCATGTACCTTGCTGTTTAATATTAAGTTCTTGATATATATTTTCGAAACAAGGTGTTCTAATTTCTTCAGGTTTTCTTTCCACATCCTTCTTGATTCACTGCATCCTCCTTTCTTACGACTGATTTTTTTCTCTTGTGTAATGTTCCAGCTTGCATGCAGAACATTCAGTTCATTTATTTAAGTTTTTTCTTTTACAGAAATCATGCTTTTTTTCTTTCTTGTTATTTTTTCAGTAATATTTGTTTCAATAGATTCTTTATCTCTGTTTAAATTTTTTGAAATTGTTGTAAAGGTGATAATGACTTCTTCAGCAATAGAATTTTACTTAGTTGGTTTAGTTACTTTCTATTGATGGCTAAGAATTATTTTTGCTCTATTTCCATTTTGTCAGCAGCTAACTTTCGTTCTTACTGTCTTATATTAAAGAGTTTTAAGTTTTAAGTTTTCCAGATTTTAATCTTGCTCTTCTAATTAGGTATTTACTCTAGTCGTATTAGATGGTTCAAAATTTATCCCTTTATCTTTCTTAGGTCATCAACCTCTATCCATTTTATTCAAATTATTACTCCAGTATCAGATTGAATTTTTTATTCAAAATCTTAAGCATACAATTTCCTAAAGATTGACAATAATCAACATATGTTGAGCAATTTTCACTCCCTCCCTCCAAAGTTCAATTCTCGTACTGCCTGTGCCTATCTATTCCCTATTGCTTCATTGACTTTTCAGCCGAATTTCAAGGGTAACTTCTTTTTCCTTTCCAAAATTTATAAATTATTGTAGTTGATTTTTGAAGACATTGTGTGATAAAAAATTAACACTTCTTGCTTTCTCTAATATTTTTAGTAGATTGTAAAAAGGCATTTCTTGAAGTTTACTACCATTTTTTTCAGAAAGTAAGTTATCAAAATAATATTTAAAAAATAATAATAATATTACTAAGATATTTATTAAATAAACTATTATTCATTTGTTAATAAGCATTATATTTGTTTTGCTTGCTTTAAAAATTTATAAAATTTTGGAAGCAAGTTTAACTTAATATTTTTAAATATTTTGATTATAGTACACTATTTAATTAACTTAATACTATTTTAAATAAAAATAAATATTTTAAATATAAAGAGACTAAATTTAAATAATTTTCAATTATATGCTTTTAACAGTTATTTATAATATATTTATAAGCGTTTAATCAATTATTGAAATGCATATTATTTCAATATTTTTATATTTTCTTATATTTACATTTTTGTAATTTAAATTTTTTATTTATAATTTATTTTTCGCTAAAATAAGGTTTAAAGTAGTAGAAATAAAATTACAATTATAAATATTTCAGCGTGAAAAAATAAAAGAAAAGCGTCTTTAATTTTTTAGTTTTAATATTTTATAATGTTGACATTCATTAATTTTACTCTTGTTTATTTGATTTCTTTATTCATTAACTAGCTACCTAATATTTTTATCATTATATTAAACTCTTTTAGATCAAAGCAACATTTTTATTTTTCTTGTAATTATCTTAGTAAATTTTTAATTTCAATATAATTATTGGAAATCAAAAGAATTTATTGACTTAAAATATTTTATTTAAAATAAGTTCAGAATTAAAAAAATATTTTAATTGATAAATGTATATTTAATCCTCAATTAATTTAGATTTAAAATATAAAATGTATAAGCTAAATTTCTCTGTATATATTCTCAGATAAATAAATACATTTTTATTCCAATTTTTCTTATTTTTATATCTTTTATGAAATTACGACTTGTTTGTATTCAAATAAAAGTGCTTAATGTTTTAACACATTCTAGCAACTTAGAAAATACTGATTTTGATGTATCTTCACTAATATAGCTTGCTTTATTTATTATAAATCTTTAAAAAAAGCAATAATGAGGTAACTTTAATGTAATTTTTTTCCTAATTATGGCTTAAATTTTTTTTAATTGAAAATATAAAAATTAAATTTTGCAAATTGATAGTATAATAAAAAAATAAAAAAGAGTATGCAACAATTTTTTTAAATAAGAAAAGAAAAAGTTAAAAAACATAAATATTAAGCTTAAATATACAAATTTCTAAAAATTTAAATTTAATAAACTTTTATGATATAAATTAAAAAAAAATTAAAAAGTTTATGAATTTAATTTAGTCATTAGTTAATCATATTGTAAGAATAAAAAATTATAATTTAATTTATTAGCTTAAACTATAAGATAAGAATAAATAATATAATAATCTAATTTTATTTTTTCTTTAGAACTAAAAGTCATAATCTTTTAAATAATAATAATTATGATAAAATAATATTTTAAATATTTTGAGTTTGATTTTAATAAAATATATTATTTTATTTTAATAATTTTAAATTTTAAAATCAAATTAAAAAATAAGAGAAATTCTATTTTAGACAAAATAATTTGCTCTTTTCAGATAATTTTATCGCTCTCCGAACTACCCAAAAGTATGAAACCAAATGGATTAATAGAAATGTTCAAAAGGGGTTTTTAATAAGTTCTGAATCTCAAAAATCTAAAATTTTTTAGAACTTTTCTCTATAGGTTTCTTCTTGATTTTTTTGTATATTCTTGCCCTTTTGCTTCACTATGATTCAGACTTTTTCCTTGTCTAATATAAGATACATGACCTTCCCGAATAATTACTAGAAAAATTTAATTATTTTAAATTTTTTAAGAATTTTCCTTAACATTATGATCAGGTACAACTTTTTTTCTTTTCTTCTAAAGCTCCCTTTTAACTATTTAGATTTTATTAAACACTTCATTAGCTTCAGTATGTTACTTAGATTTTTTTTTTATGAATATTCTACATAATTACATTCTTATGATAATTTTTATTTGCTAAATCTAGCAGAATAGTCATTTAAAAATTTAAAGAAAACTTAATTTTACTTAACCTGATTGTTTAAACTGTCTTAAGTGTTCTAAATATCCTCCTAAAATAATAGATTTTAGTTTATTGTTTTTTAATATCTTCCTTTAAGTTAAGCACAGCTTAACAAATTGTTTTAGTTATTTTTTCTGCTTTTTCATAATATTTTGTTTATAAATTTTTGAAGTTCCTTTAGAAGCTTAGGGATTTGAAAATTAGATATTTTTATGGTTTTTATCTATTTCAGAAAAATAAATTTTAGAATTTATTTTTAATAAGAGAAATAAAATGAAACAAATTACAGTATAATATATGTATAAACATAATCTAACTAACACTTTTTTACATTTTTTCTAATAGCAAATAAGGATTTTCTCATAAGTATCAAAGATATATTGTAAATATTAACTAATTAGCTAATTATAAATAATAATCAATAATTAAAAAAACATTGAAAATATCAAATTTTTTTATAATAGATGAATTAAAAATTAGGAAATTTGTATAAAATATATTTAATTAAAATTTTTAAAATTAGGGAAATCTAGAAAGAAGAACGTTTGCTCATTTTAAAACGGGATAAAGAACTAAATTATCTCATAACTAGATGATTAAATTTACAAAGTTAATAAAAAATAAATAATAAGTTAATATATTTTTCCAAAAACAGAAACAAAAATAAAAATAATTTTAAACTTTTTAAGCCAAACTTTATTATTTTTTATTTAAATAAGTGGATTTAAAATTTATTCTTTAAAAACAATAAAATCAAAATTAATTTAATCAATTATTTTTTACTTAAAACTTTTTAAAATAAAAAATTAATTGATTATTTTACTAAAATTAGTATTTTCTTATTTTTAAAGAATAATTTTTTTAATTTAATAGCTTTTAGATATTTTATAAAGATGATAAAAATTTTCAATATAGAAAACTGTATGCAATGATTTAAAAATTCTTAATTAATTAATTTAAAAAATTTATTCGCATTATTATTTTTAAAATTAATTTAATAGCTTTTTTATACATTTTTTTATAACTAATTTTCTTAAATATTTTTTAAAGTTTTTTGTTAAACTTTTTATTTTTATTTCGTTTCGGTTAAGAGAATTTATTATTAAAAATAAAAAATTTCAATCTTCCATCTTTTGATTTAGGATTTTATCTTAACAAATAAATACAAATCAAGTTTTAAAAAATTAGGAAAAAGAATGCGTTTAACTGTATTAAAATAAAATATTAAAAAGAATTTAAAGGAAAAGCAAAAAATTTTAAATTTATAAAAATTTATTTTTTTATTTATTTTTCTTTTATAAATTTAAAAAAATAATGTTTTTGAGTTTAATTATTAGAAAAAATACATTAAGCACTAAAAAAATAAAAAAAAATGATTTAAAAAAATATGAAGTCCTTTAAAATATGCAAAAATTTTAAATTTAATTTGATTAAAATAATATAAAAAACCTCAAAGTAGTAAAATTTCATATAAAATAAATAATAAAAAATGTATAAATAAAGTTAAATTTTATAAAATTTAAAGGGAAAGCAATATAAACATAAAATTAAATAAATTCATTATAAATGAATCAAAATACTTAAAAATATTTTAGATAACTTTCTTTTTGTAATTTATGAGGAAAATAAAATTATAAATTTTTTCTAATTTATTAGATTTAAGAATAAATAGATTAAAATTAATAATGGATAATTTAGTACTATTTATACAATAATTATTAAAAAATAAAAAAAATATGGTAAAATATTATCAAAGAGGCTATGATATGAAGTAACATAAATGATCATTACCTTCGTCATATTTTCAGGTAAGATTTTTCATTTCTTTACTTTATTCTTTAATTTCTTTTTTCTACTTTTTTATATAATTATTTTTATCCATTCAACTCTTTTGATTTTTTTCATCACAGACCATCTACTAGCTCTTTATCTACTTAGGAGTAATTTTATGTAGTTAAGGTTTACTTAAATTATTATCCTTAGAGGAATAATTAAAAAGATGGTGGGAGCTGAGAATGACCTTCGTAACTAAACTTTCTGGTTTTATGGCTAGGAGCAAGTTCCTTTCCTGTCGATGAGAAAGTCCCTGGTCAGAGTCATTTTCTGAAGGGAACGCTGTCTTTGAGATTATCCGCTCTTGGTAGGGGCTTGAAGCCTGGTTACTCATTGCGATGGAGCTCCTTAGCAGCTGTGCCTGGAGCACAACAGGATATCCCCGTTATTCCATAAAAAGGGAGCATCGGGTCGTGCAATCGGAAAGGAGTTTCCGGTCCAAAATTTTTTTTAGTTGAAATTAATTAAATTACTTCTTTTAATAAAAAAATGGCGTGAGTAACATTTAGATCTGTCTTAATATATCACTAAACTTTGGGAGATTCCTAGTTGGATTCGAGATCTTGAAGAGAAAGTATCTGAGTGCCTATCCGGCCCTGGTAAGCTTAAATCTATAGATATGGAGTATGTAGTCCCTGATTGTAGAAATAATCAACAGAATACCCCCGTTATGTACATTAAAAGACACTTAAGAATAAACAGAAAGCGAAGTTATGCTACTTTAAATACTCAACGTTAATCATTATCTTCATTATAAATTAAATTAAATTAAATTAAAAATTTTAAGGTTAATGGAGTGTTCCCTTAAAAGATCCATAACCCCTTGTATTACCTTTTACAGGGTCTCGGACTCCCCGGTGTCTCCACCCAAGTTCACTTCCGAGCTTTCCGAACGGTCTTGGAGTTATCTTCTTACGTCATAATTAACCATCCGAGGAAGGATAAAACATGGTCAATCCATTTCAAATCTTTTTTCTAATTTCCTTATTTCCCTAGCATCTTCTTCAAAGATGATATTGACTACCACATATGTAGCACATTTTTTGAAATATTTTTCTTAAATCATGGGTTGTTCTTCTATTATCATTGAATCTTGATTTTTTATGGCTATTAGCTCTCTAATTTCTCTAACCTTTGCTTAATTTCTTTAACTTGCTAAAAGGCATTTTCATATTTTTAAAAGTCTATTCCCATTTATTCATCTAGTCTAGCAATATCGCATTCTATTTCTTGATATCTGTTATTAATATCCTATTTTGTAACAAATTCAGTGTATGGCTTCTCATCGTCCACATGATCTTATAAATCTTGTTATAATCTGATAACATAATGCTCGAGATTCTCGACTTTATCAGTGTAGTCGAAAATAATCTACACGAGTTATTCCTTGTCTAAATTAATTAGTTGATTAAATGTATGCCTCTTTTTAGGAATTTTTGCAGGTAGTTATTTTTCTACTGATAATTGGCAATATTTTTTCTTTTAAATCTTAGTTGTTAATTTTAGAAAGATCGATCAGTAGTATTACGAGTAATCTTTTCGATAAGAAAACCTTTGTTCCAACTCTCAATTTTTCTGGGTATTATATATTATCTTCATTATAGAATTATTTAAAAAATATTTTAATTTTAATAAATGTATTGAAAAGATTAATTAAAGTCAGAATACAGTGTTATCTTAAATTATATTTAAACTATATACCTATCTTTTAACTTTGTTAAATGTCAGAATTATTATCTCCTTTTAATGACAAAAAATATTATGAAGAGTTCTTCATTATTCTTTCAATCTGATCTCTTCCTTATTTTTAACTCTTCTTTTGCGACTTTCTAATTATAAACATCTCAATTTCTCTTAATATACATATTTGGAGAAATAATTTGTATAATTCTAAATATTACAGTTAGTTCATGAAAGGAGTTCATATAATGTCTGTAATATAGTATTAGACATCTTAAATCATATACCAAAATTTTGGAAATGCAATAGTATAATGTTAGAATACTATGTGCATTTTGATTTATGTTCAATATTTAAAATTTCTTACAAAAGAAAAAGGAATTATTAATAGATTTATAACCATCTTTAAGATTATTGCGAAAATTATAAGATTGAAATGTAATTTATTATACTGATCATTCATTATTTATACCTCAGTTAAAAAATATAGCCCGGTATTTTTACCAAATAAAATTAGAAAGGTAAAAATTAATAAGAATTTAAAGAGAAAAAGCAGAAACATCAAAACCGTGGAAGAGAATGTTTACACTTCAAAAGTAATAAGAAATTTCAGTGTTATCATGTGAGTCTCGTTTTCTATAGGGCTTGATCGGAATGCTCCCACCTTAGTATCTGACATCTTTCATCAATAACTTTACTTGATGCCTCTTTATTCTTTGTCTTCTTTCTTGACTCCTACCAAGATTCTTGTTTGATTCTTCGCCCATGGATACTTCCTGGTACCAGATCTTAAGTCAATGTCAGTTGGAGGATCGCTCCTATTTATTTATAAAATAAACATATTAAAAGAAGCAAAATGTTCTATACTTTAATATAAGAGCTAAATTAGAATAAACTTGATTATTGATTTAAAATAAATTATTTTAGCTATTTAGCTTATACTTGTTTTTTACTTTTTGTAGCAACTTATTAATTTTAAATTTCCTAATATTATTTGCTATATATACTCATTCTTTAAATTTGGTATGTTTGTGATTAATGTTAAAAAAGGAATCTATTTTATAGATGTAAATTATATTAAATTGATTTTACTTGATAGTATTAAGTTGTTAATAGATAATTTGGAAATAACTGAGAAACTTAAATTTTTACATGCAAAATGCTTATTAAATGACATTACTTTAATGATCTAAATTATTCTCAAACTTAGTTTATCAAAGTAGTTAAAAAATTCCTTAAAAAAGAAATTTTAATATATATACATTATAAAATAATTATAGGAATATTAAAAAATAAATTAATTTTAAAGCTTTTCATAGTTCTAATGTATATTTAATTAAAAAATGAAATAAATTTATCAAACTATACTTTTTTATTTTTCAATCATTTTTATAGAAATTTAAGATTTTATTTATTATTTTATTTCAAATTCAAATTCAAACCTTTATTCTATTTTTAATTCAGCATTATTTTTATCCAGTCTTTTACTTATCTCCTTTTATCTGTTTAAAGCTTACTTCTTTTATAATCATTTCTTTTGGTTATTAATTTTATTTTATAACTTTTTTAAATATGTCAAATAGTATACCGAGATTTGCTAGTGTCAATAAAAGTAATCTTTATTTTTCAATTTTGTTGACTCTTTCTAAGCTATGCCGTTTAATAAAATCTGCTTTTGAAACTTATTTATTGGAATTTTTTAGATTTTATTGTTGTCTTTACATTTTCTTTTTATTAGTAGATCCTTATCTTTTATATCTATTATAATTTAGATATTTTTGCTTTTTCATACTTAAAAACAAGTTAATTAATTTCTCATATCCTGAATCTTATTAAATGAACGTTCTTTTCTTTTAATCTCTAAATTTTTTTAGATTAGCGCTTGTTCCGCTAATTACTTCTAAGTAAATTAACTAGTTAAAAAAGTATCCTAACTTCTGACAAATATTCAAACTTTTTTAATATCATTTTTTTGATAAATAGATATCTTAGTCCTAGAGAGTAATTTCTATTTCTTTTTTATTTTTATTTTTATTTCTCTATTTAAATATATCTTTCCTTCCTTCTTTTTATAAACTAAAGAGGGAATATGCTTAGAATAAGAATTACTTATAAAGTTGCTAGTTCTTAGAAAAATTTGCGAGTATTAGAACGAAATTAATTTAATTGGAAAATTCTTTTATGATTAACAAATATGAAATTTGTTCAAATTTCTGATTTCTCTAACTGTTCGAAATTCAGCAATATTATTAGACTAAAGTACTTTATCTTCTTTCAACTTTTCGAAATGTCAATTAGTAAATACAACAGTTTAAAATATTTAGAGTACAAACTTACAATACTTACGTAAGATAAATAAGAGAAAGCATCTGAATTATATCTGGAGGGGAAAATTAACCTTTAAAGAGATTAACCATACTTTAATAAGCTTCTGATTTACTTTAAGTTTTGGATCTAAATACCAAATTTAATAGAAATGATCATGAACTATATTTGATGATAAAATCTTAGTTAGTTAATAAAAGAATAAGCTAGCAGATCTAATAGGTTTATAATAATAAAACTTGAAGATTACTCTTTGCTTAGCAGGTTTTTAGACATTTATTTTTAACAATCAATTCAGAATCAAGGATTCTTTGCCTTACTGAAAATTTAGCTAACAACTAATTTCAGGACCATATATATACGTCTTATATCCAAATATAGATATCTACGAATTTCTTGCTAAACTAACTAACAATTAATTGAAGGCTGAAAAAAGAAGAAGCTTAATAATTTATTTTTAATATTAAAGCAAACAGTTACAAAATGCTGATTACAACAGTTTTAAATTTCATATTGACTACGTAATAAAGCTCTTAGAAATATTTAATAAATAGAATTTTGATAAAATGTGCTAGACAAATATTTGTCTTATTAATCTAAAATTAATTTTAATTATAAAGGGAAATAAATAAATTTGATTATAGAGCGCGTAGCACTCTCGTTGGTGCGCAGCTCTTTAAAAAAATGTTTCATACTGACAAGAATGTTTGTTACTGATAAAATTATTCAGTACTGATAAAAATGTTCAATACTGATATAATTTTAGAATATTAGTAATCTTTAATACTTGCTGGAGGTCCAAGGACATGGCAGGATTGTCTCATTGCATCACCAAAGCAGAGGACGACATGTGTCAATTATGGGTACTTAAATTCCCCACGTTATGCGTTTCTAATTTTATATACTTAGTAGGAATTAGCAGAGTAGTTCCGCATCCGGGGCTTGAACCCGGGTCTTTCTGGTGAGAGCCGAATATCCTAACCACTAGACTAATGCGGATTTAATTTAGCAGCAACGAAAATTATTTAATATGTTAAATATTAAAAAAACCTATCATATCTTATGCTTAATCTACAGAACTAGCAAAAATATAAAAATCATAAATACAAATACAAAATTTATCTATTATAATTAAAGGTGGGAGATTAAATAAAAATATAAAAAGACTTATAAATATATTCTCTATACTTCTTACTTATATATTATATACTAAGTAAACTTAGGATTTATAGAAATAATAATTAATTATTCAAGTTTATGAAGAAATAATATTCTAGATTTATAGGAAATATTGTAATTTAAATAAATTATTTCAAGCATTTTATCTTAGTTTCTTATATATAAATTAAATCCTAAGCTTTATATATCATTTTTATAATTTGTAACATTAATACTTTAAACCTCATTTTAGAGATAACTAGATACGTAGCAAGGTTAATAATTTTATTAAGTAAACTACTTTTTTATTTAGACATAACTTTAAACTTTATTATTCTTTATTTTTTTGATTATGAAACTGGAGGTTTATTGATATATAATAGTTTGTAGAGATATTTGATACTCACTTAATTAATAGACAGATAAGGTATGATAAACACTTTATGATAGATTTATAAGTATTAATATGAAATAAATTGATTATATTTATTCTTTTAATTCTTAATCTAAAGTTATTATATAACTTATACATGCTTAAATACCTATTTACTATTTTAAGTATTATTGATATAACACTTCTTTAGAATTATAGAGATTCTTCATATAATTTATTTTAATATGAAAGTTATATTCAATAGATTAAAAAGGATTATTATATTAAAATTAAATTGAAGACAAGAGTTTAAAGGAATTATTTTAGGAGATTAAATATTACTTATATTTGATTAAAGGAAAACAAATATAGTGAAGTCTAAAATAATATTTCGCTAAAAAGCATTAAAAAAATTTAAAACTGTTAAACGCTGGGTGAAAAACGCAAAATCTTTTTAATTTTATATTGTATTTTAATAATGAAAATAAATGTAATAAATTAAAAAAAAGCAACTTAAAATAATTAAGTTTAAATTTTCGACAAAAGTTTAAAAAAATTAAAAATAAATTATAAAAAGCACACAGAAAAAAGAAATTTTAAGTAATAGCCAAGCATAAAAATATTATGTTTTAATTTAAAAAAATTAAAAGAAATTAAAAATAATATTAAATAATAATAGCCAAAAATATAAAATATTGAACGATCAAATTTTAAAATAAAAATGACAAAAAAACTTAAAAATTTTAATAAAAAAACATGTAAAAAGATATTTAAAAATCTAGATAGAAAAACTTGTAAAATTAGGAGCAAGCAATAAAAAGAAGAAAATTAAGTTGAAAAAATAATCTAGAAATGAATCACTTATGATTCAAGAATTTCAAACAGAATTCTTGAATATCAGATTATAATAATAAGTTTATGAGAGAAGTAAGAAATAGACAAAGAAAAAGCATAATTAAGAAAAACTGAACGAAAATATCGAAAGTCAGAATTTTCAAATATTTTTAGATGTGACTTTAATAATAAGCTTAAGAGTGAAGTCTGAAGTAAGAAAGAGATCAGGCTTAACTAAGTAAAGCTGAATAAATAAATCAACAGATAGAAATTAAAATAAGCGAATATATTACTTAAAAAAGCTTAAGAAGGAAATTTGAAGCAAGACAGAGAAAAAGCATAATTAAGTAAAAATTGAATTTTTTCATTGAAGAAAAGAAGATTTGAATATTGGAAGATGTGACTTTTCAGAAGCGCTTTAGAGAGAAGTTTTAACAAGATATGGAAAAGTATAGATAAGGTAAACTTGATTCATTTGATTACAGAAAGAAACTAAAAGATTTGAAGGATAGACCTTAGTTTAAAGATATTTAAAAAGTAAGAAGTAGATCAGAAATATGAATATCTAAGTAAAAAATGAACTTTTCATCGAAATTCAGAAGATTTGAATAATTAAAGATGTGACTTTAAACCGTAGCTTAAGAGAGAGAAGTTTAAAGATGATAAGGAAAAAAGCATAGGTATCCAAACTGTTTCTCTTGATTAGTTCTAGTCTTAAAATTCAAAGAATAAGAAACTCTTGTGTATTATTATCACTTCTACAAAACTTGTAATTTTATTCACTTGAGATTTTAGAAATGAAACTTATTGTCGAATTATTATAATTAATGATTATATCTACGTCAATTTATGAGAATCCTAATCTCTTTGTAGAAAAATAATGAAGTGCTGATACTGCAAATGTAAAGGGCATATGGTAAGATAATGCTTTGAATTTCTCTAAAAAAAGCGTAAATAGGAAAAAGTTTTTGCATAATATGTTTGAGATATATTGATCATCGAACGGAAAACTCTAAAGTGTTGTGATAAACTTTATACTATATAATTAAATTCATAATTTTAACTAAAAGAATTTTGGGAACTGAAACTCCTTTCCAGTTATAAGACCCGATTCTCTCTTTTTTAGGAATACTGGGGATATCCTGTTGTGTTCCAGATACAGATGCCAGGAAGTTCCATCGTTATGAGCAGCCAGGCTTCAAGCCCATACCAAGAGCGGATAACCTAGAAGATAATGTTTCCTTGAGAAAATGACCCTGACCAAAGACTTTCTCAGCGACAAGACAGGAACTTTTTCCTAGCCAGAAAGTTTAGTCAAGAAGGTCAATCTCAGCTCCCACCATATTTTAAATTATATTATATAATTAAATAATTCTCTATAACTTTCTTTCTTATTTATTTTTGGTGTGGTAGTTATACTAAATTTAAAAATCTTGAAGAAAGTTTGTTAAACTTTTTTATAGTCATTAATGAAATAACTGTTTTAACTGAGGTAAAAATAAGCAAAGCATGCAAAAAATTACGAATGGCGAAATGGAAAATAATAAAACTAAAATGTTTATAATTGAAAGGAGCAAAAATTATAACTTTTTTATAATTTAAATGTTTTTTGTTTTTAGTCATTAAAAAATCTGAAATCCAGCATTCTAGCTTAATATTTATAGAATAAAGTGTCTATTAAAGTTAATAATAGATAAAAAATTTATATAAAATTTTAATTTTGCTTAAGAACCCAATTTCGGAATCAAGAAAGCCTTAAATACAACACATAATTACCTCACTAGAATCTATGCTTGAGAATTGATCTTTTTTACGCCTAATTTGTAGATAATGCCAAGTCATCATCGAATCTGCAATCCATTGTAAATATTGCGAAATATTAGACTCCAAACCTCCTTATCTAAATCTCATATTCCCAAAATAGTTAAGAAAGTACACTACCTCATACACCAATTAAGGGGTACAATAACCAAAATAATTACTTGAATTTAACTGCTTGTACCATTCCCCTTTTTTTCAATATTTAATTATAGCATTTTTGATATTATACTAAATTATTCAATTAAAGTTAGCTTTTTGAGATTAAAAAATACAAATCTAACGTGTTAACCTAATTATCTTAAATAATTCCTTATATTTATATGTAAACCAGAGAAAGTCTTAGAATTTATTTTTGCAAATAAATAAATTATTTTTTATATAAGTGATTAAGAAATTACCTCCTTAATAAATAAAATTTTATACAATATTCTATTTATTTTATTAATACTGCATATAAATTTATTAATTACTTTGGTTTTTCTTACGATTTGGATATTTATGGTGATTTAAACAAAATTAAAAGTCTTAAGTTGCTAAATTTCTGTTAAAATGTTAACAAATTTTTTTTTAATTAGACATATATTATTATGCTAATATAATTAGTATAACTAAATACTTTTAATTCATAAAATAATAATCATTTCATAAAGATTATGTAAAAGAGTATTGAAATTTCAAAATTTTAATTTAAGATTAAATATGAAATTTTTATAATGATCTAACATGTTTCACTCACTTATTTATTAAAATTAACTTAAGATGACGATAATAATTTCAACTTAATTTTTTATAATATCTACTAGATTTTTTAATTTTTTTAATATTAATATAAATTAATAAATTTAATTATTTTAATTTTTTTTAAGTTTTAGCCTTTTGTATTTTTACTTTTTTTTAAACTTATAATTTATTTTTTTAAGAATATTATAAATTAAATTAATTAAAATTGAATTAGGTTCTTCTTTCGACTTTATTGAATCTACAAAATGGTTTAATTTCTTGTTTCTCTCTACGATACCACTTAAATAATACTTACCTTTCCTCAAGAAAGGCTAGAAAGGATGAGATCAGAATGGAATGATTTTGTCCTCAAAGCTGAAAGCTTCCAAACAGTGTTGGTGTTCAGTATTCATTGCGCACCTCCACTTACTAGATTGTTAAAAACGTCCACAGTCAATTTCCATATGTTCTCCATTTTTATATAATTTTAGATAATTAATAAATTCTTATTTTATACTTATTTTATGTTAATTTTTTAACTTAATTTTGATATATTTATAATTTATACCGCTTAAACAATTTTGAAAACTATTAAGTTTAATTAAAATACTAATAGTATTTTAATTTCTAATTTAATAAAAATTTATTTCAAAAGTTCATATAATTTAACCATTTTGATTTCTGTTATTTTAACTTTTGCAAAAGTCTTTAATAAAATTAAATTTTAGTAAAAATAATAGATTGAACGTGAGCTTAGTCATCAGAATAAACTTACAGAAGTAAATTAAAAAAATGCGGAAAATAATGATCCAACTAAAGCTGCATAAGCAATAGTTTAAACTATAATATCATAATTATGAGTTTACTTTTTTTAATGAATATATGGATGTTGGCTGTGGTCAGAAAAACTAGTATGTAATCTGGTGCAGTGTATTCTGCAGTGTATACTGTATTGCGAGTATTCACGCACTAGATATCACCTGGGGGAAAGGTGGAAAAGCTCGGAAGAAACAAATCTAACTTACCGGGGGTCCTCGCTAGCAGTATGTACATTTGACTAACGGGCCTTCTAATGGCTTAAGTACTAATTCTTATTTTGATCTTATTCAAGAAGACTCGAGTATTTGATTCAAGATTTGAGAATAATTTTTAATAAACAGATTCTAATTTGGAGAAGTTGACATGAATCATTGGATGGTTAGAATGACTACAAGAAGCACAAGAAAACTTTCTTTTAAGATTAATATTGAAAGAAATGGGTGCCATCTAGGTGCTACACGCTCTATAATCATATTATTTATTTGATATTTTAAAGCCATAGAGGCTTCCGTTACAATTTTCGTCATAATATTGCTACAATTGACATCGAAATTAGTTCCAATTTATCACATTCACTGTCAGAGAAATTTCTTAGGCCATAGTTATGAGTTAATCGAAACTTAAAAATTTTCAAAATTATAATCGTGCTAGCACTTTAACTTTATATTAATAGATTAATTTGAATCTTGCTCTAAATTTTTTCACTTTCTTAGTTTCCAGTACCATTACTGTAAATTTTCAAGTTTTAGTATTTTTATTTTTAAACCAAAGATTTTTGAGTATTTCACCCTTTGCACTTTTTCTTGTCTTAACTTCTTGGATGAGTGTTTCAAGTTATCTGATGACACTTTATGACTCATTTCCTGGTTCTATTCTCTATTGATATACTTTTGATAATTTTTTCTTAATTTTTTAGATGCTAATTATATCATTATTAGTTTCCTCTTCTTCATTAAAAAAAATTATAGTGAAAATTTATCACGTTTATTCAGAATTCATTAAACTATTACATTTAAGAAGGAGTAAATATAAAAAGATCTAAAAATAATTTCTTAACATATTGGATTATTTTGATAATTTTTTTTAAGACTTTCATTTCTCATTAAACAGAATTCTGATAATTAAAAAAATATGTTTCTTAAGAACAGTCTAGATAAAGCAAAAGAGAATAAAAAAATTTTCTATAATTTCTTCACATAAATTATTTTATAAAACATGAATGAAGTTTTAAGTTTTAACTTGATGAATATAAAATAACTTTTTCCATTAATTAAATATATTTTATTTTTTATAATAAAATAAGAGACTTATTATTCAATAGTATCTCTAACTTTTTATTTAAGATTTTAATTTTTAATGTTTTTTCATTAAATATTTCGATTTTTTTTTAATTTTAGATACAAACTTTATATTTTTAAACTTTTCTCTCAAAAATTATGCAATGAAAGTGCATTTTATTATTTAAAAAGGTTTAAAGGATGTTTAGAATTTCTTTCAAATTTCTTGATTTTATATTTTTTTATAATTAGCATCAAGCTTAAAAGTAGGATTATAAAGAAATTTTATGAAGACCGTGCTTTAGATTAAATTTATATTAAATTACTTTTTCTTCTTTCTTAATATCTTAAATTAATCTTTTCCTGTGTATATTTTTCTTTAAGTTGAATATATCTTTTATTAAAATAAATTAATTTTTTCTATTATATTAAATATTTTCTTTTTTTATTCGTTTTAAAAATAAAAAAAATGGAAAAAAATTAAACCTGTTAAACGCTGGATGAAAAACGTAAAGCATTTATAATTTTTATTATATTTCATTTAATAAAATAAATACATTTTAATAAAACCAATCTAAAGAAAAAAAGATTTAATATTTCTACAAAAAATTTTAAAAACATTAAAAATTAAAAAATAAATTAAAAATAAACTTTAAAAAGTAAATCGTAAGTAATAATAAAGCCTAAAAAAATCAATATATAAGATAAAAATATTTTTAACGAAAATGTTAATGAAATAATCAAAAAATAACAAAAATACAAAATATGAAATTTATAACCTTATATTGAAAAAATTGTATGTCTAAATTAAAAAATTAAAACAAAATTAATAGAAAGATTGAAATAAAACGAATAAAAATAACCAAAATCTTAAGTTTTAAACAAGCAAATTTCAAAAATGGTAAAAAAAATAAATAAGGAAACATAAAAACTTTATTAACAAATCTAAAAAAATACTTGCAAAATAAAAATAAGAATTAAAAAAGAAAAATCAAGTCAAAAAAAATGAAAAAAAATAATCTAAAAACGAATCAATGAAAATCCCGAAATTTAAAAAGTAATTATTGAAGACTACAATATAAAGAAAAGTAAATAATAATAGTTTGAAGTGAATATAAGAATCAAATTAAGGAAAACTGAATGAAAACTTAAAAAAAGAACTTTCGAAAACTTTAGAAAAATTTAACAAAGAGTCTAAGAGAGAAATCGAAAGTAAAAAATAAAATTTTAAATTTCATATACTGTTCTCATTCAAAGTACAGGTAAATCAAGAATACTTTAATTTAAAATTATAACATGCAAAAAAAAGAGATCTTACAAATAAAAGAAAAAATTATATTTAAGTAAAACAGAAGAAAAAAAAAGAGATCATAATACGAAAAACTAACTCTAAAAAGAAATCAGAAACATGAAGAAAAAAAGCAAAACTTAAAAATATCAAAAGATTAAAAAAATTAAAAAGAAAATAGAACCTTAAATATAAACGAGAATTTTAAAAATAATTTTTTTTATTATAAAAAAGAACATATATTAAAAAAAGATTTTAAAAAAATTGCAGAAAAGAAGATTATGAGTCTGTGATATCTTTCGTTAAAAACGAAAACAAAACAGAAAAAAAAATTAGTTGTTTAGAAAATCGATATCAAAAAAGTCTTAAAAAAAGCACAAAAAGAAAAAAAAACAAAAAAGACAAAACTTATAAAATTATGTAAAAGCTGAAGAAGACAAAAAAACATTGCAAATTCAAAAATTAAAAATTAAAAAATAGGAAAAAAACAAATTTAAGCCAGAAGAAATCTTATGAAATAAATAAGCCAAGATAAAAAAAATAGAAAAAGGATTCTTAAATAAAAGGCATAAAGCTTAGTTAGAGCAAGCTGAAATAAATGGAAAGCAACCCAAAGCTTAAAAAAATAAAAATTTGCAATATTTTAAGGCCTGAAGTAAGCGTAAGCTTTGGGATGCCTGTAAGAAAACTGAGTAATAAGAATCAGAAAACAGAAGTATTGAGTAATGGAAGAGGCAACTGAAACTTAAGGTGAAAGAGAAGCTTTAACATAAAAAGGCATAAAGACTAGTTAGAGCAAGCTAAAATAAATGAAAAACAGCCCAAAGCTTAAAAAAAAATTGCGACATTTTAAGGCATGAAGCAAGCGTAAGCTTATTGAGTACTAAGAATATTTTTATAAAAAAGCGGAAGATTTTTTTTGGTATTGTTATTCTGATTTTTTTAAATATAAATTTAAAAGACGTAGCAAAATCCTCATGTTTTTTTCTCTTTTTTTTGAACTTGATTTTATCCCTTAACTCTTTTATTTTTTTTCTTTTTATATCTTTACAATAATCTTTTTTTTTTTAGTTTTTTCTTATTTTTCTGACACTTTCTTTTTTTCATTTTTGACTATTCTTAAAATATTTCGATATTTATTTAAAGTATTTTATATTTATTTTAAAAATTAACTTCGATTAAAAAATTAACAGTTTTTAGTTTTAACATGTTTCTTTTCATTAATTTTTTTAGCAATTCTTATATTTACACTTTATTTTATTTGAATTTCCTTTGATGACTCCTTTTTTTTCTACTTTTAATTTTTAAAAACATTCAATTAAAATTTATTTAATATCTTTTAAAAATATTGTCTGTATTGAAACGTTTAACTTTTTTTTTCAAATCTAAATTATAAAGAAGCATGCTTCAGATTATATTTCTTCTTTGAGGTATTTTTAACTTATGATATTACACTACAGTCTTCTTAAAATACAGCCTTTTTATTTAGATTTAAATTTAAATTTTTTTCTTCATCAATATTTCCTTTACAAAACAGCACAAAATGACTTTTGCCCTCCAGCAGTCAAAACTTTGCTTAGTAAGCTGAATTTACTTTTTTATATTGAATATCTTTTTCTACAGCTTGATCTAAATTTCTTTGTTTTTTTCCTTTATTATAAAGATCATTTTAAACACCTAACTCTTAAGTTTTATTTGCTATACTTATTAGTTTAATTTTGTAAGCCTTTTAGTTGCGCATTTTCTCTTCACTTAATCTTAACTTTTCTTTTTTTATCACTCTATTCTTTGGTTATTTCAGGCAAGGCATACATTTTTTGATATCTATCAGGTTAGTTGTTCCAATTTTTCACAAACTATTTTCTGCAATTTCTCTAGAAATTTTTATCAGAATCAAATTTCTTTTGTCCATTTTCGAACCTCTTAATTCCCATTTTTTTACTGTAAGAACTTCTTTATCATTTTTTCTGCTTTTCTTTCTTTTATTGGCGACTTTATTGAGACTCTTTTCGATGAAATTTAAGATTCGTGTTTAAATAGTTTACTTTATGGAAATTTATATTTCTTCTTGATTCTTATTTTTGGTTTGAAGACAAAGACCTTTATCATAATAAGCATCTGCGTATTTATTATCAAGTTAATGGCTGATTGAAAAATTACATTCCTTCATGATAATTTCCTAATTTTTAGAGGGAAAAACCTTTATTTTTAAGTAGATTAGATTGGCATTGCTTAGTTTTATAGCTTAGTTAAAACTTTCATTGGTTTCATTTGTTTTTCTTAATTTTTCAGATCAACTACTTTATTATATGAACACTTGCATTATTAGATTCTGCTTGAGATCTATATTGTAGCTCTAGGGAGCTTCGTTGTATCTTTCTAACTTTTAAAGTACAATTCCTTATTAAAATGAAAATTTGCTTTTTTAGGGTCTATTATAATAGCTATATCAAAATATTCGATAGCTTCAATACTCTTTCCTGCTTTTCCAAATTAAATTCCTTATTGATTATATTATTACGCTTGAGATATTTATACAATGTCGAAAGCAAGTATTGGCAATCGAATAGATAAATCTAATAATGTAATTTTTAATTAATAAATATTTTATTATAATTGATCTTTCTCAATTTAACTACCTTTTACTAGTTTATTATTTATCTAATTCTTTTAGTCTTATTTAGATTTAAACTATTTACTTATGATTATTATATTATTAAGATTTGTATAGTAGTTGTAATAGTTTACTTATAATAATACATATCTATTATATTTCAATTAATTATTTCTAATTATCTCTATCACTTATAGTTTTTATTATATAGCTACTTTTAATTTAATATCAATCTTTTTTCTTTTATTCTATTTTTATTCTATTTTTATTCTATTTTTATTCTGTTTCCAAACTTAGAAAATGCTAGTTATCCTATTGATTTCTATTTGTTGGTTTATTTCTTTATAACAATAAATATTTGTAAATTTATGCTACTAGTTAGAAAAGAATATCTAAGTAGCTTCCGCTCTAAAGTTAGAAATTAAAATGATAGTGCTGCTAAGATGTTAATCAATAGCCATTCCTATTTATACTCTACATACCATGATATAGCTATTAGAACAAATAAGACTTAGCTTCTAATTAAATCAATATTTATATCCAAAAAACTATATCAAGATCATGAGAGTGCTAGTAAGTAGATAGAACATCTAGAATTTCTGAAAATAGGTTGAGAAAGAAGTAAATAAGTTAGGATTATTTAAAAGCTTAAAATCATAGAAGATGCTAAAGATAATAATACACAAACATTTTAAGGTAATGCTAATATATTAGTATCTATCTAGTCAACTATAAACTTTTCCCTAATAGGTTGTTAATTACAGATAGAAAGGAATAGATCTTTAACATATGCATTTAATTTAAATATGAGTCTAGATATTGAAGTTATGATATAAAGAAAGATATATTTAACCATTAAATGACAAGTACTTGCTTAAGAGAGAAAAGAAATTAGTATAAACTTTTAAGAACTTGTAGCTTAGCAGGAATATTTAAAGATTAAAATTGTTCTAAATTTAGTGGAGAAATTAATATATGTTTGGGTTTAAGAACAAGTAGAAAGTGTAAAGCTACTCAATGATATACTTTATAAAGCCACATTCATATCGTTAGGAGATTTGAACTTTATAGGTATCTTAGTTAAGTAATTTTTAAATTGAAGACAAATTAAGAGAAAAAATCAAGATTTTGATAATCAATGTATCAAAAAGACCATATTGGATTTTAGTAATCGAAGAACTTAAGTCAAAATAAGAAAAGTCTGAAATGCTTAGTCAGCAATCATAATAAACTTACTAAAAAAAGAAATAAACCTAAACGGATTTTCTTGCAAACCTAAAAGTGCTCTTCTATTAAATTAAAGAGAAGATAATAGAAGCCCTAATATCATTAATTTTTTAAGTAATGATAAAAATGATTGAATGATTCTCTGAATTTCCTTTTTAGAATATAGATTTAAAGGAAAATAACTAGAGTAAGAAGGAACGATAATTTCTTCTTAGTTTTGCATAATAGTTAATGTGTCTTCAGTCTGATTTGAAATTTCTTTTTAATCTTCGAGTTTTCTTTTTTACTATTTTTAAGAAATAATTGTTTTGTCTCTTTTTCTGCTTTACTCTTTATCTACCCATCATCATTGATATAGTAATTACTCATATATTGGTCTTTAGTCTACCGATGTATATAAGATTCATTAACATCACGTTATGTATTATTTATTTATGCTATAAAGTGTCTTTATTAAAGTAAGTCGGGTTATCTTCAACCATAACATAGATGTTGAAGTTACTTTTAGGATAGTTAAGTCACTTCCTTTTCTCATTTTAACCTTCCTTCATCTAATTACCATCTTAAGGAGGATGAACTGCTTATGATATTTAGGATATAGTTTTATTAATTTGCAGTCTAAGCATCTTTTTGATCATTATATCGCAATAAAAAGACTATAAAGAATCAAATAGAGATAATAGAAAAACTAGCTGATAAAGAGACAAGATAGTCAAAAATAATTTCTTCAGTGTTAAAAAACGTGAAAATGCATGAAATGGAATTTAAGAATAAAATAAAGAAGTTAAAATAATAGCCTACTAGATTTTCTTAAACCATACTATATTAGAATCTTTAGGCAAACTACTTCCTTACAGGCATTCCTAAACCTACTAAAACCGTAACTCCAAAATCTTAGCCATAATTTTTCTATTAAGTAGCAATTATAAGGTTTACCAGAAAGCATCACGAAGCAATAGTAAAATCTATAAACAAAATGAAATTTTTTTTAGAGTTTGGGATTGAATCTTTAATCAAGGAACTATCATGAAAACATTAATTATTCATTAAAATAGTTTTGGTCGCTTTAAAGAATTAAAATATAAAGATCTATCTAAATTTTCTTTTTTCTTTGACATTAAATGTAGAAATATAAATATATAAATTGAAAAATATTAAACATAAGATTACTAATGATTAAGCAGGAACTGGATGCTTATAGCTTGACTAATTTCCATTATCCTCTCTTTTTTCATTTAAATTCAGTCCTAAGTTTGATTCTTCATAATTTTACATTTCTTCATTTCTCTCTTCCTAATTTGATTCTCTTAATCTTGCTTTTCTTCATTTTTTCCTCTTTTCTTATTCCTTTACCTCTTATACAACTGAAGCGAATATAATAATTCTGACTAACTACAATTTACACCTATAATAGTTAGCTAGTTGGATTTTTTCTATTGAGCATGATGTTCCATTATCTCATTTGTATTCGTTGATATCTCACATTTGGCACACTACATTTGAAGGTGTTTAAGTTTGGTTATAGCTTAGAACATATTTAACTTCGATTTTCAATTTCTTCAGTTTACCCTTCTTATATAGAATCTATCTCTTCAGATATTTAATAAACAGAAAGATTTAAATAACGGATATAACTCAAATCATCTATTTCACATGAAATGTTTCTTCAAATAGAAAGATTACAAAAATACATCCTTTAATATCATTGAACAGCTTAGGAATTAGGCAAAGAAATTCCCTTTACTATCATTATTTCTCCTTTAGAGTTTCAACGGTTCAGATCATAAAAAAGAAAAGACTCGAGTCTCGTAACTCTATTTCTTTAGTAGGAATTTCTTTCTCCTTTCATAGAATAGAAGAATTATTTACAAGATTTATCAAATTTAGATTTTAGAAATTTTTATATAAAAGTATGATTATTTATATAGTTAAAGGTACTTCACTTAGTTATTAGACTAGCTTATACTTATTGTTCAATGTTAAGCTTTATTTATTAGAACTGTTTAATTATCTACGTAAGCAAAGACGTCTAATTTTAGGATATTTGGTACTTTATTTGCTAGTTAAGACATTGATAGATACTGTCTATATAACTCTGCAGGTTTTCAGATGTTACGTTTAGTCTTGCTTCTTAGTAACTTGAAACTGCTATTGCAATCTATTCTTGCTTCACTATTTTTAGGATAGGATCATAAAAAATGTTTCATATATAGAGGAGAAAAATTAAGAGTACTTAAATAACTAAAAGCTTTTAGTGCTAATATTCTTCATCAAATTTAAAGGAAATTCTTTATAGAATGATTCCATACAAAAGAACTGGTATCTTAAGGGATAATCTTCATCTAAATCAGTAGCCTCATCCCACTTTAGAGTAAATAAGGCATCTCATGCTTTTCCTTTTTGAGAGTTTACTATAAAATTTTCAGCTTGAGAAGCTCTGTATAGATTATTTTTGGCTAGTACACTTGATCACTCTTTATACTTCAAAAGTTAATATATGATAATTTCCTTACTCTAGTTCTTATGCCTTAATTTATATAAACAATTTAGTGCAAAGAAGATAGCAGATTAAAATCTACCAGAACTATGGTATCAAGAAGCTGTCTTTATATCTAAACTTGAATTAGAAGCAACTCCATACATTATAAAAAAATTAGCTAGATTTATTTTTGCTATATTCATTATTCGTATCATTATAGCCACTGGAGATACCTTATTATTGGTTATATTTAAGTACACTTTATCAGAGGTTTATTTTCGGTTGTTGAAATAGACACATACATCAAGTTCTAAGAATGCTCATACTGGAAATTACTATCCTTATAACGTAATGGAAGATGTAAAGAAATTACACTTTTCTTCTACTTCTTTTTTGATTGCCTCATTATATGAAGTCTATTTTTAGTCTATAACTTAACAATTTCATTCAAATCTTAATTCTTCACTCGGACTATCAATCACTATTTTATACAAGGCGCAGTTATCTTACTTAAGTCATCTCTATTTACTCATCACTAGAGATATAAACCTTCATCGACTTAACTAAATTAGTAAACATAAGAAGATTTAAAATCTTCATTTTACCAGAATCTTAAAATAAGAAAATTATAAAAAGCCCTTCATAATGCTATCTAAGTATCTTAATTTGAATCTATAAATCTAAAACTATTTGACTCGATGTTTTTTTGGTGAGTTAGAGATTCTATTAGTTAGTAACATTTTGCTTTTCTAAAGCTTTTAGGTAGATCATTAAGAGAAAGGTCAGTATTATTAAAGCCTTTTAATCTTGCCTCTGAGATATATTTTTGTAAAGTTTTTGGAGTTTGATATCATTTAAAATATGAGATCAGTTAGAGCATGTAAAGTTATCTTTACTATGCATTAAAATATCTATGTGATAAAAGCTTATTTTCAATGTAGCTTTAAACTCACTAAGGTTTCTGAAGGAAAAAATAAAAAAAACTTATTTATCCAATTTAAAATAACTAAAGCAAATACCTTTTGTCATAAAAAAGAGTGCAAACTAGGATTTAAATATACAAGCTTTCTATTCAAATTTAAAATTTCATACTACAACTAATAACAATAGATAGGACAAAAAACATTCAACATAATTTAGTTAAATAACAATACTCTTAATATAATGAAAATCCCTAATAAATAGGAATTAATTAACTAACTAAGCATTTCATTTACTATTTAAGCGAAAAAGAATATACTTAATCATACCATATTTAGATCTATTTTAGTTGTAAAAATTACTAAAATAAATTTATTAAGGTAGATAAACTTTTGTCTTAGCTTCTTGCTACAAATATAATAAAATAAGCAGTTTAGTAATTATTCTATTTCTTCTCTTTGAAAAGTTAATTAATAGACACTAATTAGAATCTCTTATGTTCCTCATTTTATCAATACAAATTATCCTTGCTATACTGGCTCTATTTAAGTTAGAAATGCCTACTCTAATTTTAAATTAATACTAAGAAGATTGAATTTAAAGTCTCTCTTTAGTGCTAAAATGAAAATAATAATCTTAATAACTTTTTTAATAACTATCTGATTTAAGAGTTTGAAATATGCTTATAATATTAAATAGAGATATAAACAAAGAAAGTACATCCATTTATACTTTTAGTTATAATTATATAATCTCAAACTTATTTAATAACTAAAGCTATTAATTCACTTATCCCTTCATAGTTAACTATAATCCTTTTATTTATAGGTACTGACTAACTTTCTTTTTTTGTTTTAGAGTCAAAATGCAGGAATAATATAGCTTCTTATTTATTAAATTGGAAAATAAAGGATTATTTATTTAGGTTACAGTTTAGTATTAATAGATGTAAATTGTCTATCTAACTTTTTAGCTTAAGAGTAAGTTAAAGCTTAACTCTTTAATACACTTCTCTATTTTTAGTCTAACTTAAGCAAGTCCAAAAATGCTTTAATGCTATTTATTTTTAAATAATGAAACTAGTTAATTATAGGTTAAAAGTAAGGAAATACTGAGTAAATAAAGTTCAAATGATATTAAAAGGAATAAAGTTAAATTGTTAGCTAGAAGATATAAGTAATTTTGAAGGTGATAAGTAGAAATAATTAGAACTATAGGATTGTAAGAGTGACTTGATTAGAGAAATATTAGGGGGTGGGATAAGAATATTAGGTTTTAAGATATCCCACTACTAGTAATACTCATTAAATTAACTTCATAAGCAATTTATGATAAATAAGCTACTATTAAGAAATCCCTTATTAGTTATAAATAGTAAAGAAAGAGAATTAGAACTCTCATATTATTATCTTAAAATTTGTCTAGGAAAATAAGAAATTATGTTCATTAATATTCTTAAAGAAAGACCCAATTCATTAAGGAATGGTAAAAGCTATTAGAAGAAGCTTCAAAGTAAAAACCACATAAAAAGTTTATCAATTTAGATAAAGCATTTGCTATTATAATTTTTCAACATAACTAATTAAATATTTCTAAAGCTTAGTGAAAAGATAAATAAGGAAAAAGAATGTAAGAAGGGACATAATAAATAAAATAATTGTTTTATGAATTATGCAATTAAGGTTTAAAACTAATTCATATAATTTTCTAGATTTTAACTAATTTAATATCTCTAATATTTAAGATACAAGTAAATAAGATTATCTACCTATCTCAAAGGTGAATAAAATTAAAAAATTTTGCTAAAGTAGAGATATAAAAATCCTTATGATTTGATAATTTTAATTTAATAGTTTGCTATTGTGTAAAATATATTAATTAATTGAAGAACTCTACATTATAATTTAATGTGATTAAGTATAAGAGATATCTTTAATCTCTTAATTCCAAAGAAATTCCCAGTATAATTTTAAGAGATATTAAAAATAGGTAGAATAAGAGTCGGCATATCTTTTATAGACTGAAGATCTAAAACTTAATGAAAGCTGATGAATTTATTTAAGATTGTAATGTTTGATTTAATTATCTACAGCAAAAACAAATAAAAAATTAAGTATTCATATAATAAAATACAACAGCTATATAGTTATTTTCATTAGAAAATCATTTCCTTATAAGTCTTCTTTAGAATGGTCTGTAAAATATTTATTTATTTTATCTTCATAGAGATTAAATATTTACATACCAGTCACTCATATAACCCTTTTATTTTAAATAAATAAATAATTAAAAAACATAAAATGGATTCTACACTTGCTTCTGTTTAAATTATCTACTTTTTATTAAATATTCCTCTCTCTAATGTGACTATCTAGTTAGATAACACACGTTGATATCGGTTGTTAGTTTATACAGTCATTATTATTAGAAATCATCATACATTCTGAGTATGATTATATCTTAAGATATAAGATGTGGCATCTATTATTCATAAAAGTCTTTCTTCTAGCTGTAATCATGAGCTAACTTTTTGTATCAGCTTCTAAATAAATCAAATTCTCTCTTCAATCTATTAACTTTAAATTATCTTATCTTTTCATAAGGTCTCTCATCTATGAAGTATAGGTTTCGACATTATATATAATTCTTCTAAATAGCAAAATAAACTAAAAAGGCTAGCTTAGTAGAAAGGCCTTAATAAAATAAAATAATTAAGGAAGCAAAATAATCCTTTAGAAAGCTACTAATTATGCTAAAAGTATATCCTTCCTACTATAAGTAAAAGTTTTATAAATAGATAACTTTTAATAGTATACAAAAGCTATGATAGTAGCAATATTGATTGTACTAAAGTTCTAAATGATAGACTAAATAAGTATAGATAGATAGAAAGTGTTTATATTAGATGGATTCAAATGAATCAAATAATAGCTAAATGTTTACCTAAGTTAATATATGAATTCTTAATTTAGAAAAGCTTCTGAATAATAGCTTTAGACTAGTTAATAACTATCTAATTATTAATAACTTATTTATTTTCTTAAGGTTTTGCTTAGAATTAAACATAAATAGATTTAAACTATTTGCTTTAATTCACTTCCATTATAATAAATATGGCTGAATCTAACAGGTGCAGCTCATGCTTAATCCATTTCGACTCTTAAATACGAATTCCCGTAACCCTTCCTTGTGGACATAAAGTATGCCAAATTTGTATTCTTGAAGAATACTTAAAAGAGGGTTCTAATCAGTGCCCAAAAAGAAACTGTAGAAAAGTTTCATTCAATGATCCGAAAAATTTAATGAGTTAAAATAGCTAATCTAGTGAAAGTAACCAAGAATATAAATAACTTCGTCTTGAAGAAACTAAAATTGAGCTATCTTATTAGCAAAAACCAAAACTAATAAAAGTCAAGATTTTAAGTAAAAATAAAGAAGAAATAAACTTAAATGTAGAGGAAGGAGAAACAATTGAATAACTGAAATAAAAAGTAGAAAGATTAGAAGGAATTGACACTGATTTCTATGAACTTTATAGAGGATAAGAGGAATTAGATAGTTAGCATAGAATAAATAAAATAGAGAATAAAGATGAAGTTTAGCTAGACTTAAAGTTGAAAGAATGTAATGAATATAAATTTAAGGATGTGAGATAATAAGATAAAATTTAGGAAGTAAATATTAAAAATAGGAAGTAATTAATCAAAATTAGTTTTTGAGATAATGAGAAAATAATATGGTAATAATATAATAATAGAATGTAAATAATAAAATTAGAAAGTATTAAATAATAAAAAATAGGAGAAAGTAAGAAATTTAAAGAAGGCTAAAATGACTTCGACGAAAGTTTGAAATAATGTACAGGAGGTAAATTTTAAAAAAGTGCGTAATATATTTATCAAAAGTTAGTAATACTTTTAAAACTAGAAAGTAATAAATAAAATTTAAGAATGTAATAAAATAAATAAGATTGTAAAAATATAAGAAAGGGAGTAAAAACTAAATATAGAATGTAAAAAATAAAGAAGATTGTAAAAAAATTATGTTAAGCTGGTAATTTAACAAATCCAGAAAGTTAATTATTTAATATATAGCATGTAAAAAAACTAATAAAGAAGGTAAAAATTAAAATAAGATGGTATTTCTATTAAAAATAGAATGCAAGATATTTTAAATATTTATAGATAGTAATATATTTTAAATATTTATAGATAGTAATATATTTTAAATATTTATAGATAGTAATATATTTTAAATATTTATAGATGGTAAGATATTTTAAATATTTATAGATGGTAAGATATTTTAAATATTTATAGAATGTAAGATATTTTAAATATTTATAGATAGTAAGATATTTTAAATATTTATAGATGGTAAGATATTTTAAATATTTATAGAATGTAAGATATTTTAAATATTTAAAGATAGTAAGATATTTTAAATATTTATAGATGGTAAGATATTTTAAATATTTATAGAATTAAGATATTTTAAATATTTAAAGATAGTAAGATATTTTAAATATTTATAGAATGTAAGATATTTTAAATATTTATAGTGAGTAAGATATTTTAAATAATTATAGATTGTAATATATTTTAAATATTTATAGATGGTAACATATTTTAAATATTTATAGAGAGTAAGATATTTTAAATATTTATAGATGGTAATATATTTTAAATATTTATAGAGAGTAATGTATTTTAAATATTTAATAATAATAATAATAATATACTTAAAGTTAGTAGAGTTTTGCATTCTCTGGAATTGCAACCAGTTCCTGCGGACAGCTTTTTTAACGTGGGTGTGATCCACGACCTTTTTATTAAGTGGAAGGTTACCACTGTAACCGTTCAAGTGGTCTTGCAAAAAGCTTTTATTTGTAGATCCCTGTTGGAGTTATTCATAGTTTATTGAGTTGTCTCCATGTTCTTTTCTGCTCTTATTCGTTTATTTTCTTTCACTATCAACAGTTTTTTAAAATATGTTGATTTGATTTGCAACATCAACAAAGTTTGTATTATTGTCTTTATTTCGTTCTTTTTTATGATAATTTATTTTCTATATTTTCTAATCTTTTAATGAAACTTGTAGCAATCATTTCTTTTTCTGGATTCAATTCTGTTTTTAATTCTATTGGTATTTTTTCTATTTCCATTTTTGTGTCGTATTTAAAATTTTATTATGATTAAGTTCAGAGTTATTCTTCCGTTATTAATTTGCTACAAATAAGTTATCTTCTAAGTATTAGTAATTCGTTGTTCTAATCTTCTATATTACTCATTAGTTCCCGTATTTTTTCGCCTAAGTTGTAAGTTGTTTCTTCATAATTTGAGATTACTTTTTACATTTGATCTAGTTAAATTTAAAGTTTTTGATTAGTTTCGTTTTTAGGTTAACTTATCTCTATTTATCCTACCATAACTTTACCTTCTGAAGAAGAGCTTGACTCCTCCTGTTGTTATTATTTTTTCTAAATTTCTTTTGCCGCTTTTCTCTTTAGGTTTCTAAGTTAATTTTTTGAGAGTCGAAGAGATTAATCCATTTTATTGTTTATATTATTTTAAATATTTATAGAGTGTAAAATATTTTAGATATTTATAGTGAGTAAGATATTTTAAATATTTATAGGGAGTAAGATATTTTAATTATTTATAGAATGTAAGATATTTTAAATATTAATAGGGAGTAAGATATTTTAAATATTTATAGAGAGTAATATATTTTAAATATTTATAGAGTGTAAGATATTTTAAATATTTATAGGGAGTAATATATTTTAAATATTTATAGAATGTAAGATATTTTAAATATTTATAGATGGTAAGATATTTTAAATATTTATAGTGGGTAAGATATTTTAAATATTTATAGAGTGTAAGATATTTTAAATATTTATAGAATGTAAGATATTTTAAATATTTATAGTGGGTAAGATATTTTAAATATTTATAGAATGTAAGATATTTTAAATATTTATAGAATGTAAGATATTTTAAATATTTATAGTGAGTAAGATATTTTAAATATTTATAGTGGGTAAGATATTTTAAATAATTATAGATTGTAATATATTTTAAATATTTATAGATAGTAAGATATTTTAAATATTTATAGAGTGTAAGATATTTTAAATATTTATAGAGAGTAAGATATTTTAATTATTTATAGAATGTAAGATATTTTAAATATTTATAGATGGTAAGATATTTTAAATATTTATAGTGGGTAAGATATTTTAAATATTTATAGAGTGTAAGATATTTTAAATATTTATAGAATGTAAGATATTTTAAATATTTATAGTGGGTAAGATATTTTAAATATTTATAGAATGTAAGATATTTTAAATATTTATAGAATGTAAGATATTTTAAATATTTATAGTGAGTAAGATATTTTAAATATTTATAGATAGTAAGATATTTTAAATATTTATAGATGGTAAGATATTTTAAATATTTATAGAATGTAAGATATTTTAAATATTTAAAGATAGTAAGATATTTTAAATATTTATAGAATGTAAGATATTTTAAATATTTATAGTGAGTAAGATATTTTAAATAATTATAGATTGTAATATATTTTAAATATTTATAGGGAGTAAGATATTTTAAATATTTATAGAGAGTAAGATATTTTAAATATTTATAGATGGTAATATATTTTAAATATTTATAGAGAGTAATGTATTTTAAATATTTATAGAGTGTAAAATATTTTAGATATTTATAGTGAGTAAGATATTTTAAATATTTATAGGGAGTAAGATATTTTAATTATTTATAGAATGTAAGATATTTTAAATATTAATAGGGAGTAAGATATTTTAAATATTTATAGAGTGTAAGATATTTTAAATATTTATAGATGGTAAGATATTTTAAATATTTATAGAATGTAAGATATTTTAAATATTTATAGAATGTAAGATATTTTAAATATTTATAGATGGTAAGATATTTTAAATATTTATAGTGGGTAATGGGTAAGATATTTTAAATATTTATAGAGTGTAAGATATTTTAAATATTTATAGAATGTAAGATATTTTAAATATTTATAGTGGGTAAGATATTTTAAATATTTATAGAATGTAAGATATTTTAAATATTTATAGAATGTAAGATATTTTAAATATTTATAGTGAGTAAGATATTTTAAATATTTATAGTGGGTAAGATATTTTAAATAATTATAGATTGTAATATATTTTAAATATTTATAGATAGTAAGATATTTTAAATATTTATAGAGTGTAAGATATTTTAAATATTTATAGAGAGTAAGATATTTTAATTATTTATAGAATGTAAGATATTTTAAATATTTATAGATGGTAAGATAAAATATTTATAGAAGATATTTTAAATATTTATAGAGTGTAAGATATTTTAAATATTTATAGAATGTAAGATATTTTAAATATTTATAGTGGGTAAGATATTTTAAATATTTATAGAATGTAAGATATTTTAAATATTTATAGAATGTAAGATATTTTAAATATTTATAGTGAGTAAGATATTTTAAATATTTATAGTGGGTAAGATATTTTAAATAATTATAGATTGTAATATATTTTAAATATTTATAGATAGTAAGATATTTTAAATATTTATAGAGAGTAAGATATTTTAAATATTTATAGAGTGTAAGATATTTTAAATATTTATAGAGAGTAAGATATTTTAAATATTTATAGAGTGTAAGATATTTTAAATATTTATAGAATGTAAGATATTTTAAATATTTATAGTGGGTAAGATATTTTAAATATTTATAGTGGGTAAGATATTTTAAATATTTATAGAATGTAAGATATTTTAAATATTTATAGATAGTAAGATATTTTAAATATTTATAGTGGGTAAGATATTTTAAATAATTATAGATTGTAATATATTTTAAATATTTATAGATAGTAAGATATTTTAAATATTTATAGTGGGTAAGATATTTTAAATAATTATAGATTAATATATTTTAAATATTTATAGTAATATATTTTAAATATTTATAGATAGTAAGATATTTTAAATATTTATAGAGAGTAAGATATTTTAAATATTTATAGAGTGTAAGATATTTTAAATATTTATAGAATGTAAGATATTTTAAATATTTATAGATGGTAAGATATTTTAAATATTTATAGAATGTAAGATATTTTAAATATTTATAGAATGTAAGATATTTTAAATATTTATAGTGAGTAAGATATTTTAAATATTTATAGTGGGTAAGATATTTTAAATAATTATAGATTGTAATATATTTTAAATATTTATAGATAGTAAGATATTTTAAATATTTATAGAGAGTAAGATATTTTAAATATTTATAGAGTGTAAGATATTTTAAATATTTATAGAATGTAAGATATTTTAAATATTTATAGTGGGTAAGATATTTTAAATATTTATAGAATGTAAGATATTTTAAATATTTATAGAATGTAAGATATTTTAAATATTTATAGTGAGTAAGATATTTTAAATATTTATAGTGGGTAAGATATTTTAAATAATTATAGATTGTAATATATTTTAAATATTTATAGATAGTAAGATATTTTAAATATTTATAGAGAGTAAGATATTTTAAATATTTATAGGGAGTAAGATATTTTAAATATTTATAGAGAGTAAGATATTTTAAATATTTATAGAGTGTAAGATATTTTAAATATTTATAGTGGGTAAGATATTTTAAATATTTATAGAATGTAAGATATTTTAAATATTTATAGAATGTAAGATATTTTAAATATTTATAGTGAGTAAGATATTTTAAATATTTATAGATTGTAAGATATTTTAAATATTTATAGATGTAAGATATTTTAAATATTTATAGATGGTAAGATATTTTAAATATTTATAGATGGTAAGATATTTTAAATATTTATAGAATGTAAGATATTTTAAATATTTATAGATAGTAAGATATTTTAAATATTTATAGATGGTAAGATATTTTAAATATTTATAGAATGTAAGATATTTTAAATATTTAAAGATAGTAAGATATTTTAAATATTTATAGATGGTAAGATATTTTAAATATTTATAGCGGGTAAGATATTTTAAATAATTATAGATTGTAATATATTTTAAATATTTATAGATGGTAACATATTTTAAATATTTATAGAGAGTAAGATATTTTAAATATTTATAGATGGTAATATATTTTAAATATTTATAGAGAGTAATGTATTTTAAATATTTATAGAGTGTAAAATATTTTAGATATTTATAGTGAGTAAGATATTTTAAATATTTATAGGGAGTAAGATATTTTAATTATTTATAGAATGTAAGATATTTTAAATATTAATAGGGAGTAAGATATTTTAAATATTTATAGAGAGTAATATATTTTAAATATTTATAGAGTGTAAGATATTTTAAATATTTATAGGGAGTAATATATTTTAAATATTTATAGTGGTAATATATTTTAAATATTTATAGAATGTAAGATATTTTAAATATTTATAGAATGTAAGATATTTTAAATATTTATAGTGAGTAAGATATTTTAAATATTTATAGGGAGTAATATATTTTAAATATTTATAGAATGTAAGATATTTTAAATATTTATAGAGAAGTATTTTAAATATTTATAGAAGATATTTTAAATAGTTATAGAGTAAGATATTTTAAATATTTATAGATGGTAACATATTTTAAATATTTATAGAGAGTAAGATATTTTAAATATTTATAGATGGTAATATATTTTAAATATTTATAGAGAGTAATGTATTTTAAATATTTATAGAGTGTAAAATATTTTAGATATTTATAGTGAGTAAGATATTTTAAATATTTATAGGGAGTAAGATATTTTAATTATTTATAGAATGTAAGATATTTTAAATATTTATAGAGAGTAATATATTTTAAATATTTATAGAGTGTAAGATATTTTAAATATTTATAGGGAGTAATATATTTTAAATATTTATAGAATGTAAGATATTTTAAATATTTATAGAGAGTAAGATATTTTAAATATTTATAGATGGTAATATATTTTAAATATTTATAGAGAGTAATGTATTTTAAATATTTATAGAGTGTAAAATATTTTAGATATTTATAGTGGGTAAGATATTTTAAATATTTATAGTGGGTAAGATATTTTAAATATTTATAGAGAGTAAGATATTTTAAATATTTATAGATGGTAACATATTTTAAATATTTATAGATTGTAATATATTTTAAATAATTATAGAATGTAAGATATTTTAAATATTTATAGTGGGTAAGATATTTTAAATATTTATAGTGGGTAAGATATTTTAAATATTTATAGAGAGTAAGATATTTTAAATATTTATAGATGGTAAGATATTTTAAATATTTATAGAATGTAAGATATTTTAAATATTTAAAGATAGTAAGATATTTTAAATATTTATAGATGGTAAGATATTTTAAATATTTATAGGGAGTAAGATATTTTAATTATTTATAGAATGTAAGATATTTTAAATATTAATAGGGAGTAAGATATTTTAAATATTTATAGAGAGTAATATATTTTAAATATTTATAGAGTGTAAGATATTTTAAATATTTATAGGGAGTAATATATTTTAAATATTTATAGAATGTAAGATATTTTAAATATTTATAGTGGGTAAGATATTTTAAATATTTATAGTGAGTAAGATATTTTAAATATTTATAGTGGGTAAGATATTTTAAATAATTATAGATTGTAATATATTTTAAATATTTATAGATAGTAAGATATTTTAAATATTTATAGAGAGTAAGATATTTTAAATATTTATAGGGAGTAAGATATTTTAAATATTTATAGAGAGTAAGATATTTTAAATATTTATAGAGTGTAAGATATTTTAAATATTTATAGATGGGTAAGATATTTTAAATATTTATAGATGTAAGATATTTTAAATATTTATAGAGTGTAAGATATTTTAAATATTTATAGAATGGGTAAGATATTTTAAATATTTATAGAATGTA
>CAMPDV010003229.1:0-51401 GCA_946699065.1 Loxodes magnus | reverse complement strand
TCCTGAAATCTGTATAGCAATTAAGGGGGAATTAAAAGATATGATAAATAGATGTTTCAGCTTTAAACCGAGCTAAAGGCCAAAGATAGAAGAAATAATATAGATTCTAAGGAAAATTTTAAAGAGCAACTAAATAGAAGCTAATATTGATTTACTTAAATTGAAGCTAACAAATAAATTTATTACTAAACTCTAAGAAGAATCTTATTTAGCTTAATAAAAAGGAGAAAGTATTCAGGATAACAAAAGCAGTGAAGATTAAAAAAGTTAATATATTAGAACAGAAAATGAAGTGAATATGAATAGTTTAAATCTGGAGATAAGTATTCCTTTGATAACTATTAAAAATGACTAGTGACTTTTTATACTTTTTTAAAAGGAATTAATTATATAATTGATCTCTAAATTAAGCTCTTGTAATTATTTTTAAAAGCCTCATTAAGGTAATTTCTTTAAACATCTTCCAATTATTTAATTTAAATTATTTTAATTTTTGAGCTTTAAATAAAAGCAGTGATACATGTTTAATTCACAAATTTAAATCTTAATTAAACTTAAATTTAGACTAATATAAATGAAAGAAAAAAATTAAATGCTTGGCGTTCTTTGAGGTATTTTACTTCTTTCCCATCAACCTATAATTTTTTTAGAGGCTATATAAAAGTTTAAATGTCTCTACAACTCTTCTCCTTGTTATGCATACTATCACTGAGGCATCCATTCGTCTAGATAAATAAATAAACTTGATTATAGAGTGCGTAGCACTTTCGTTGGTGCGCAGCTCTTTAAAAAAATGTTTACTACTGACAAGAATGTTTATTACTGATAAAATTATCAGATACTGGTAGACCTTGTTCAATACTGGTATAATTTTAGAATACTCGTAATCTTATCTACTTGTTGGAGTCCAAAGACATGGCAGAAATGTGTCTCATTGCATCACCAAAGCAGAGGACAACATGTGTCAATTATGGGTACTTAAATTCCCCACCTCTGATGAAGCTCGCAATATTATTTCTTTTTCATTCCAGAATTAAATCCAAATTAAGCCAATGCCGAAGGTCTAAGAATCTTATGTCTCGAGGCCAAACCAAAGCAGAGGAAGACATAAAGTCGATTATGGGTACTTAACTTCCCCAACCTCTGATGAAGATGACTTTATTGTTCACCTTCGAACAACTATGGCGGTTTTAAAAAAAATATATATAATAGTAAAAAATTAATATACTATAATAAAAGAATAATTAAATGAAATTATCAAACTTAATATCTTCAAAAATAATAAAATATTTGGTCAAAAAATTAATTGAAAAAAACATATCTTAAAATTAGAAAACTATAAACAAATTTATTTAAAATAGCATACTAAAAATTAAATGAAATACTGAATAAAAATTTAAATGTAAAAAAATTAAATTTTGTTAAATAAAAACTATAACTAAAAGATAACTTTTTCAATCCATCTAACAAAGTTTTTTATTATTATACAACTCTGATAAAAATCTTAAAATTATTGCTTATTTTAACTTTTTTATTATTAATTAAAATAAAAAATAAATTAAACAAAAATTTTTTGGTTAATAAAAAACTTAAATATTTTTAATTAAATAAATTTTTTATTAATTATTATTAAATAAAATTTAAAATAGTCATTTAGAATAAAAAATGGATTAATCTCTTCGACTCTCAAAGAATTAACTTAAAAACCTAAAGAGAAAAGCGGCAAATGAAATTTAGAAAAAACAATAGCAACGAGAGGAGTCAAGCTCGTCATCAGAAGGTAAAGTGATGGTAGGACCTATAGAGATAAGATAGCCTAAAAACGAAGCTGATCAAAAACTTTAAATTTAATTAGATCAAATGTAAAATTAATTTCAAAGTATGAAGAAATAGCTTATAACTAAAGAGAAAAATAAGGGAATTAATGAATAGCATAGAGGATTAAAACAACGAATTATTAATACTCAGAAGACAGCTCATTCAAAGCAATTTGATAACGGAATAACAACTCTGAACTTAGTCACAATAAAACTTTAAATATGACACGAAAATGGAAATTGATAAAACACCAATATACTCAAAAGTAGAATAAAATCCAGGAAAAGAAATGATCGATATGAACTTCATTTAAAGACTAGAAAAAATAGAAAATAAACTATCGATAAAAAGAAAGAAATAAAAACGAGAAAATAAACTGTGCTGATATTGCAAATCAAATAATCATTTATTAAGAAACTGCTGATAATGAAAGAGAATAAACGAATAAGAGCAGAAAAGAACATGAAGACAACTTAACAAATTATGGATAACGCAAACTGGGATTTATAAATAAAAACTCTTCGCAAGACCACTTGGAAGTCTATAGTGGTAACCTCCCACTTTCAAAAAAGGTCGTGGAACACACCCACGTTTAAAAAAAATGTCCACAGGAACTGGTCGAAATTCCAGGAAATGTAAAACTTTAATAACTTTAAGTATATTATTATTATTATTATTAAAATAGTCATTTATGATGTTATACACATTTTGACAAATTTTTTAAGCCAATATGATATAATTTAATTTAATAAACTTAATATTGGATTACTAATAATTAAAAAAAACATAAACATAAATACATTTACCTTTAATAAAAACTAATAAACCTTGAACTTTATAGACTTTCATTAGTATATATTTTAATTGCCTTTATCAAATTTAAATAATTAATCAACTTTAAACGTAAAATTTAAAATGTTAAATGTACTTGCTTAATCAACTCACAACCTTCCATCTTCTAATAATTCTGTCATCAGCTCCAGATACAAGCCATCTATTGTTACTACTCAATGTTATAGAATAAATTTCTTTAGTATGCCCTTAAAAAGTCTATATACACTCACCCTTATTAAAGTTTCATATCTTAATTATTTTATTAAAAGATCCAGAAAATATAGCACTTTAATCAGTACTAAGCTAAATACTTCGTACAACATCTGTATGACTTTGAAGAATTCTAATAGGCTGACAAGTCTGGAAATCCCAGAGTCAATACTTCTATCATAACTTCCTGAGGTAAATAATTTCTGGTCAAAGAGATTACTACCGAGTAAATTCAGCCGAATATTTAGTTAAAGTTCTATCTAAAATAATAACGAATTACCTTAACTTTAATTGTAGGAAATTTTTTTACCAGTTTTTAGAAGCATAAGTTGGGCAGAATTTCATAATTAAATGCAAGTAAAGGAATTTTTCCAAGGTAATGGCTTCGTTGTCTCAAGAGTTTTCTTTAAAAAATATTTTTAGTAAATTGTGTTTTTTTCTCCATTTTTAACTTTTATAACTCACTTTAATAATATTCAAATTAAGTTTACTCATCTCAAGAAAATAAATTTTCTAACTTAATTTCATTAGAAGTAAATAAATAAATAATTTATTAAGATACTTATAATACTCTATTATAATAAAATTATTTTAAAATTCTTTTTTTATTTTTAATATAGACAAATATAAAATTGATTTTAAATAGTCCAGTATCCAAGCTTTAACAATTTAATTGCTTTAAATATTTCCACTGTAATAAATAATTGTTTAATAATCTTAACGCATATTTAAACTTAATTGTAACTCTATTGAAATACCCAAGTTAATTACTTAAAACTCTAAAATTAATCTCATTAAAACATAAAGAAGCTTTTTAAAATCATTGTTACGAAAATAAAAAAAAATTATTATAGATTTTAAATATCACATTAATACTCTTTAGTTATACTTAAACCTAAGATAAATAAATAATAAAATTTACTTTTTAAAAAGACTTTAAAATATATAAAACATAACATGGAAATCAAATAATAAATTAACTTAAATCTAAATAATCTTAAAATATATTGATTATATTAAAATAGAACCTTTTTAATTTTTTCTTAAAATCTCTTTCAAAAATATATTTATTTTTTTATAAATATACATTGAAAAAATTACAATAATTATGGAAATATAACCTTTGGTATATGGAAAAAAGTTGATTGTTTTATACCACTAGAATTTAATTTAATGAATGATATGTTTAATAAAAAATAAGGAAAAATAATTATTAACAAATAAATTTGATTAGATTCCTTTTTATTTAATAATTTGAGAATAAATTATGCTAGTTTCAATTCTTAAGGATGTTAGTCTTATAAATAAAAAATATGATAAAAGAGAGCAACAAAATAAAACTAGAATTAACTTATTAAGAAATAAAATAAAAATAAGATTGATATGAGTATGGTGTCATCTTTCAAGATGGAAATGTTCTAAAAAGCAAAAGTAAATTAAAAGAATATGTTGTTTATATTTTAACATTATAGCTACAACTAATTGATTTTTTACCTTTAGATCCTAAGTTTATTAAATTTTTCCAAAACTACTTGCAATAAATTCCGAATAATTATTTTAAGTTTCATTTGCAAAATTAGAAAGCTCTTTGTGAATTCATTTATTTTAGTCATGCAAATTTTTAATAAATAAATATGATTATAGATCGCGTAGCACCTCGTTGACGCGTAGCTCTTTCAGTTTTATATTTAATATTTAAAAAAGTGTTCTCAAAAGCTTGATTTCATTCTTTTCGTCCATAGAGTCACTTCAACTTCTCCAAATGGGGAATCTTCTTATTAAAAATTATTCTTGAATCTTGAGTCAAATGCTTCAGTCTTCTTGAATAAGGTCCAGATAAGAATTAGTTTTAAGTTATTAATTAGAAGGCCCGTCAGTCAAACTTTCATACTGCTAAAGAGAACCCTCTAAGTAAGTTAGGCATGTCTCAACGGAGCTTAACTTCTCGTCTTTTATTATGGAAAAATATAAACCTTTTATATAAACCTGGAATAACGTTGCATAAACTTGGGACAGAGTGTTCAATTCGAGTAAATAATAAAAATAGAAAAGGCAAAGTAAGATAAAATGATATAGTCATAATATTATATATTCTAAGATACTAATTAAATTAATATTCTTAAATACAAAGTAGTAAGCAATATAAAGACTTTTATACTCAATTAAAATAAAATAAAAATTTTAATAAAAAAACTAAAACTAAAAGAACTTTGAACCTTTATAAAAATCTTTAATAGTATAAAATATATTTAATTTTATTTATCTAAACCTAATAATTAACTTCTTGAATTGTAAAATTTTTAATAGTCTTAAATAATTTCATTCCTCTCTCTCAATTTGCAATCATCCACTTCCTCACCGTCTTGTCGTTCGCTCCAAATACTAATCATTTATTGTCCTTACTCAGTTCTATAGAAAATATTGCTTTTGTATGCCCTTAAAGAGTCTAAATACATCCACCCGTTTTAAAATTTCATATCTTGATTGTTTAGTCATAAGATCCAGAAAATATGACACTTGAATCAGTACTAAGTTGAATACATCGTACAGTATTTGTATGACCTTGAAGAGTTCGAATACATTATCCAGTAGAGAAGTACCATATCTTAATTGATTAGTCTTTAGAGCCTGATATTATATATTTATTATCCAATGATAAAACTGCCTATCAAATTGAATCTAAGTGCCCAGAAAGAGTACGAATAAGCTAACCAGTATGGAAATCCCATATCTTTATCGTTTTATCGTTACTTCCCGATACAATTTATTTTTAATCACTTGATAAAGCTACCGATAAAACTGAGCTCGTATGTCCAGTCAAAGTTCTCGTAAGGGTATAGTTCTAGAAATCTCAGATCTTTATAGTTTTATCGTAACTTCCTGATACAATTCATTTCTAATCACTTATAATTGCTAACGAGATAACTCAATCCGAATGTCCAATCAAAGTCTTCGTACAGTTTCCAGTCAAGAAATCCCAGATCTTTATCGTTGTATCGTCACTTCCCGATACAATTTATTTTCTAGTCATTTGTTATTGCTATCGAATTAACGAAAGATTTATGTCCAGTCAAAGTTCTCATACAGCTCCCAGTCTAGAAATCCCATATCTTTATCGTTTTATCGTGACTTCCCGATACGATTTATTTCTAGTCACCTGTTATTGCTAAAGAGCAAATTGAAAACTGATGTCCGGTCAATATTTATTCTAAAATATTAAAAAGCAATTACCTTTAGATTAATCATAATTGATTTTATTAACAAGTTTTTAGGAAACACAAGTTTGGTAAGATTTCATATTTAAATATAAGTAGCGGTATTCTGCCAAGGGAATAGTTTCTTTATCTTAAGAGTTTTCTTAAAAAAATACTTTTAGTAAATTGTATTTCTTTATTTTTCATTTTATTTTTATAACTTACTCTATTAGATTTTATAATTAAAGTAACTCATCTTATGAAAATAAATTTCATTCTTAGAGTAAAGTTCTGCAAGATTTAGGTGAAGAATTTAAAAATTTAAAAAATTGCGATTTCTTAACTTTTAATATACAATCAAAATTATGTTAGTCATAATTTCCTTATTCGAAAAAAGCTTTAATATATTGATTTAAGAATTAAATGCTTTCATTCAAAGTTATTTCACAGAGAATTTAAATTTAAAGATAAATGACGAACAAATGAAAGTTTTTGGAGCAATTTTCTTAGAGAGCAATTAAGAAAAAACGATTAAAGGAGATTGAATAAAGATTATTGAGATGGAATCCGCAAGACATTTTTGATAATTTATGAAATAAGTAAAAATATATTAAATTTTTAATTAAACTAAGAATTATTATTATTTGACATATAGGAAAAAAAATAGGAAAAATAATCTAAAATCATGAAGACTTATGACAGAGATAACCTTAACAAGTTTGAAGTAATTACTTTTATTTAAAATAAAGTTTTTATTTCTCAATTAACCAAGCAAAGGAGGAAATAAAGTTAACTAATTATTATTAATATTTATTTTTAAAGTTTTAGTTTTGCTTAATTTATATTGAAAATACTTTATTTTCTCAGCCTTTCTATTAAATAATTTAATTTATTTTAAAATACTTAAATTTGAAAATAAGAATGTATTTAAGTTACTATCAGGCGTTTTAGAATATATTTATTTTAGTGTATTATTTCTATAAAAAATCAATTTTCTACTAATTATAGTTTATTGATAGAAATGAACATTGTATAAAAAATAAATGCTTAAATGTATTATTTTTTTATTTTTGTTTAATTCTGTTGAATTATATAAAGATTGTGTGACTATTAATTATTTTTTAAGAGCCAAAATTTTCTAAAAATTATGATAATTCTTGAAATGTCCTAGATTGATAAATGTTAGTCTTTCCAAGGCGATTTCAATGGCTAGTTGGTGGTACCAATGGTTTTACCTTGTAAGGACTCCATATGTTTAGTATGTGTAACTGATTAGTACTAAAAAAGTATGAATATGAAAATTTTCTAGTAAAATTGCTAGATAGTTCATGAAAATGAAGTGTGTAATTGATATTTAATGTGAAAATGAAGGGGGTAAGTTTTTGTAAAAGTGAAAATGAAGATAGTAAGTTGGCAATTATTCCTAACACATAGAAAGTAAGTTTACATTTAATGTGAAACTGAAGTATGTAAATTTGCATTAATATTAATTAGAACGTAAAGAATTTTTATAATAGTATGTAAGAATGCATTAGGATTATTTTAAATTCGTAATGGTTTTAACTATTTTTATTAGGCGATAAATTTTATTTATATGTATTATAAAATGAATGAGTATTTTAAAATATTTGAGGAGGTTATTTTTTATAGAATCAAGGATATAAGAATAATTTTAATTATTGTAGTGATCAATCAATCGAGAAAAGAAATGAACTTTTTACTTTATTAAAACATATGATACTATAATATACTAAATAGCTTAAATTGCTATTAATAAACATTTTATTATATATTTTTTTTTTTAAAAACCGCCATAATTGTTCGAAGGTAAAAAACAAGGTCATCTTCATCAGAGGTTGGGGAAGTTAAGTACCTATAATCGACTTTATATCTTCCTCTGCTTTGGTTTGGCCTCGAGACATAAGATTCTTAGACCTTCGGCACTGGCTTAGTTAAAATTTAATTTAATTCTGGAACTAAAAAGAAATAATATTGCGAGCTTCATCAGAGGTGGGGAATTTAAGTACCCATAATTGACACATGTCGTCCTCTGCTTTGGTGATGCAATGAGACACATTCCTGCCATGTCCTTGGACCTCCAACAAGTATTAAAGATTACGAGTATTCTAAAATTATATCAGTATTGAACATTTTTATCAGTACTGAATAATTATGCCATTATTGAACAAGGTCTACCAGTATCTGATAATTTTATCAGTAATAAACATTCTTGTCAGTATGAAACATTTTTTTTTAAAGAGCTGCGCACCAACGAGAGTGCTACGCGCTCTATAATCAAATTTATTTATTTATAATTAATTTCAATTATTAGTTTCAATTTATTGAGAAATCTTAAGTTATTGAGTAAATTTTAATCTAAAAGACATCATAAAGGCCACATAAAAGATATTATTATTTAAGTAAATGAAATTGGGTAAAATTATATTATATTGTTATAGTTCTTAAGTATTATATTCATTTTCGGTTTTTTGTTAGTCTTTAGATCACATCTAATTTTATTTAAGATACAAGTTATAATTTAAAAAAAATTTAAAGTTTTCGTTTAATATTTTTGGATTTTGAGTAGTTTTATGAAATGTATCTATAAATATATTAAAAGGGCTGAATATAAAATTAGTATATGTTGCATTACTAAAGTTTAATAAGTTTCTGAACGATAAAAGAATTAAAATAATGTGAGTTTGTTAAAGAAGAAAATTTTGAAATAGTAGCAAGTGAATGAAAGGAAAAGGAGAATTTATAATTTGATTGAAAAAATTTAAAGTAAATTTAGAAATTTTAAAGTATAGTAAATTAAAAGTAAAAAAGTTTATAGAGTATAATAAGTATGTGTTTATATAAGTTTTGAAAGGTATAAAGAAAAATAGCAAAACATTAAAAATTAAAAAGTTTTAAGATTTTCTACATCTGAATTTTAAAAGATAATTAGTTTGAAAATTTTGAAAAAAATGTAAAAGTGATTTCGTTTTTTTTTATTTCGAAAAGTTTAAAAATTATAAAACATATAAAAATTTTAAAGATGATCATTTCTTTAAATAAAGTAAAAGTTGTGAATTTAGTATATAACTTTCCTAAAATTTTTTATTTTACTTTTGCTCACCTTTTTACACTACTAGAAATTTTTTGAACTGACTAAATATTATTTTGGGAATAATGAACGGAAGGAAAACAAGTAATATTAAGAATATAAGAGATTTAAAAGTGAATATGTAAAATTTATGTTAATTTTAAAAAATTGTGGTATAAGAGACAGAAAAAGGAGTAAATAGCGGTTAAGTAAGGAATTATTGCTAAAATTTTTTTTAAAGAGGAATATAACAATTTTTAAGAAGACAGTAAGTAAATTCTGGTAAATTTTATTAAAATATAAGTTAAAAGATATAACTTAAATGAATTTTCTTTTTTGCTCAGCATTTTTACTGTATAAGAATCTTCAGAGATATTAGAAATTTTAAAAATTTTGAATTTACACTAGAAATCTAAAATAATTTGTATTAAAATAATAGTATTTTAATGAAAAGTTTAAAAGATAATTTATAAAGAGAGAAAAAGGAACACGAAAAAGGATTAATTTTGAAATTTCTTTTTTATTTTTACTTAGAGTTTTATAACTCAGAAATATTTATGGACTCAAAACAATCAATAAAAAAAATTTATTTTATCTTTTTTTATGTTTTGTAATATAAATATTTGTAAATAAATAGGCTAATTTTCAATAAGATTTTTGAGCAAAAAATTTATAAATTTATTCTCAGAATATTTCTTTACAGCATTTTCTTTATTATAATCTTCTTTATTAAATCAAATTTTTCCTCATCTATTTCATTTTTCTGTATAAGATTTGCTAATTATAAGTATCTACTAACTATTAACGGTAAAAATTAGATTTATAGTCTTTTTTATGAATGAGTAAAATTAAATTAGTCGCAACTAAGATCATAACAAATGCAATAATTATATCCAGTTCCTTTTCCATTTTGAAAATTTAGTTGAAAAATATACTTGCAAATAAAAAGTAGTAATACTATGGTAAAAAAATTGAAATTGCCCAATGAGATTTACTATATACTATTCTATTTTATTACCTTTTAGTCTCTTTATAACTTTTTCAGAATTTATTAGTTTATCTAAATATTTCAATTATCTTAGTAAAAGCACAAAAATAGTTAAAAAATGGAAAAAAACAAAAGGAATGTAAATTTAAAATTCTTAGTTAACAGACTAATCGTAGTCGGACATTGAAAAGTATGATTCTATAGTTAAAAATACAAATTTATTATTTTAGAAATGGGCATCCAATATATTCCAAGTAAAATAAAAAAGATTGAGAAACTATGATTAAGAGATTATATAACTATATTCCTTAATTAAGCAAATTAAAATAGAAATGCAGAGAGTAAAAGAGGAAAACAAAATCTTAGATTGTTAGAAAACAAAGAAAAGAAGTTCAAAATTTAATAAATCAAATCTAAAATTCATTAGAAGCATCAATGTCCAAATTTATGTTAATGGAAATAATTTACAACAAATTCGAAAATAACTCAAGAATAAATTTAATTTCAAGCTTAAGTATCTTTAAGATAAAATTAAAAATGGAAATAGAATAAATTAACTTGAAAAACAAAGAAAACTCTCAATAATATTACAAAAGAAAAAAAGAAATGCGAATTATGAAAACAATTTGGACATACATACTTGAATTGCGGAAGATAAAATAAATTAAATAATAAAACTAGAATAAAGTTGTGAAACACTTTGGAAAGCTTTAAGTAACAACTGATGGTAAAATTTAAAGAAAGACATTAATTTTAAAAGGTATGGAGAAACAATATCCAAAAAGAGTGAGAAGACATGAAGGTAAACAATAATAGCTTAAAAGAGAAAGAGTATTTTTTATTTTAAAGCATGAAAAGCATAAGTTGATCATGTTCCAAAGACATGTTAATTTGACATTAACTAATTTTTCTAAATTTAAGATATTATTTTTATCTAGTTAGTTAACTTTACTTATAACAATCTATATTTTTAAGTCTTGAGATGTTTTATAAATTTTTAGTGTGAAATGCTTAAAGAAATTTGATATTTTAATTTTTTAATGAGTTTTTATTATTTTCGCATTTATAGATAAATGCTTAGGAAAATTTAACTATCTTAAAGTTTAAATTCATGAAATTTATTAAAATATGAAGTTATTTTAAGCCTTAAGAAATTTTATAGATTGATAAGATAATATTTTTACTTTAACAGAAAATCACACAAAACATTATCGAATTTATATTATACTAGTTTATGTGAAAACATATCATAATGTAATTTAATATTTAGTTATCATTGATTTAACTTTCTATTTACTCATTTTAATTCATAAAGTATAGCTAATTTAAAATTGCTTGATTATTAAATACTAAGATAAATCTTCCTAAATTGCTTTTTTATTTCCTTCACTTTATTAATCAATTAAGAAATATTAATTCAGTCTTCAGATTTATTTTTCTTTTATAAAATTTAAGATTTAAAATTTTTATTTTCTTCAATTAACTAAAAATAGTAGTATTGGATGATTCATATATAAGTATAGTTCAATGAAAATTCCTTAAAAATGATAAATATCTTTATAATTATAAATAAACCTTTTGATAGATAACTTAAGTATTTAAAATGTACTACATAGATTTAATAATTTTATAAATATACTTACCATCTTTAAAGTATTTAAGATTGTCAGCATATAATTTCTACCACATATAAAAGAGCTATCCTTTACATAAAAAAATTATTTTGATCCAGCTTTTTAGATAAAATAAATTAAATTATATTATAATAATAAATTAATTAATTAACGTGGCGCTACCTAATTAGTTAACCATGAGTCACTATATCAGTTATAGTAAATGTTTATGTTTCCTTCCTACTTCACTATAATTGCTTCATTTTCTTCCTCTTGGTCTAGTTCTTCTTCCATGAGTTTTATCATTTCTTATTTTGATCAGTTTTGGGTCTATTTCTATATTAGATTCTCCTAAAGCAATACTATTTTTTACTAAATTTATTATAATAGAAATATATTGTAAGTAGCAGCTTAGTATTTTTACAATCTTTTATAAAAATATTTGTCTTTTATTTTATTTTCATTGATATCTTTTTATCAAATTAGAAGTAGATTTTAGCTTAAATAGATTCATTTATTAAACTCATATCTCTGACTATCAAGAAAAGATAAATAATCTCTTTTATTTCGAAGTCTTCATTGCATATTTCTCATTTAATTAAGATATTAATTTATTCCTAGATCTGAATGATTTAAACTTCAAAAAGTAAAATTTAATTATAAGCAAGAGAAGTTTTGACAAAAGTCTGAAAAATCAATGAAATTTTTTCATTTATATAGAAAAAGAGAAAAAAGTATAAATAAATACGACTATCGAGATTGCTGTACCTCGTTGGCGTGCAGCTCTTTTAACATTAATATTTAATATTTAAATTTTTATTCAAATACATCTTTTTTTCAATTTATTCGTCCAATGAGCCACATCAGCTTCTCCAAATGGGGAATCTATTATTAAAAATTATTTTTGAAACTCGAATAAAATGCACCAGTCTTATTGAATAAGATCCTAATAAGAATTAGTAATTTAGTCATTGGTATGTCCTTAAGTCAAGATTTCATTTCGCTAGATAGAAACCTCACGCAAGTTAGACTTGTCTCTTCCTAGCTTATCCATCCTTCTCCGTGGTGGCATCTAGTGCGAACTCGCAACGCAGCATAACTGCACCAGATTACCTACTAGTTCTTCTGATTACAACCTACATCCATATTTTCTATTACATAATAGAATTATTTATGTATCTGAGTATCCATTTCATGATATCCATCATATCAATCAAATCTAAAGAAAGGATAGAAAATTTATTATTAATTAGAAGAAAAAAAATAAAAAGAAGAGAATCGTTGGGAATTGTAGAGAGAATGAATAAGAGTGAATAGATAATTTTTTTTTAAAGCTTATAGAATTAGTTCGAACTAGCAAAGAACATACATATAGAAATGTTGTTAAGATTTAGAAATTTATTCAATTCTTAAAGCAAATCAATTAAGATTTATAAAAATTTAGTTACTAATAAAAATTAAATTAAAGAGAAGTTGAACCTTAATGACGCACAATCCTATCAAAAGTTTTTATCCACAATATCACTAAATCTTGATCCTCTAAAAGCAGTGCGGATTTGCAGTTCAAACCTACCAAAATATAGGGAGCATTTTTCGAGTAATGTTACTTATTTTCCCCAACCTATGATGAAGTTGATTTTTCTGCCGGCATTGGAGTTATTGAACTAAGTTATTCTTCCATTATAAAATCTATTTGAAGCATTAGATTTTCTTAAATTTTATCCTCCAGCAATGCTCACTTCTAATTGCCTTACTGGGTCACCAAGCAATTTCCAAAGTAAAGGAATTACCAGCCTATTTGTATTAAATTTAATAAAATTATAAATAAATAAATAAATTTGATTATAGAGCGCGTAGCACTCTCGTTGGTGCGCAGCTCTTTAAAAAAAATGTTTCATACTGACAAGAATGTTTGTTACTGATAAAATTATCAGATACTGGTAGATCTTGTACGATACTGGTATAATTATTCAGTATTGATAAAAATGTTCAATACTGATATAATTTTAGAATACTCGTAATCTTATCTACTTGTTGGAGGTCCAAGGACATGGCAGGAATGTGTCTCATTGCATCACCAAAGCAGAGGACGACATGTGTCAATTATGGGTACTTAAATTCCCCACCTCTGATGAAGCTCACAATATTATTTCTTTTTCGTTCCAGAATTAAATTAAATTTTAACTAAGCCAGTGCCGAAGGTCTAAGAATCTTATGTCTCGAGGCCAAACCAAAGCAGAGGAAGACATAAAGTCGATTATGGGTACTTAACTTCCCCAACCTCTGATGAAGACGACCTTGTTGTTCACCTTCGAACAACTATGACGGTTTTAAAATATATAATAATTATAATAAAAGGCTTATAGTAGTAATCAGTCTCTTGCTCTCAAAGCAGCTCAAGTTTAGTTTATTTAAATTACAAGAATTTAGTTAAATAAATATCAATTTAAATAAAAAATTGAATTGTTTATAATTTTAACTTTACAATTGATATATATTCTATTATTAATGAATCATGAATATTAAGGTCATCTGAATCTAAAAATTTTATAGAGAAAGTCTATTATAGATTGCTTGCTTTTATATTATGATTATTAAAAAATGGAAAATTTCTTGCCAAAAAGTCTCTTCTAAATAGATCCATCCAAATCAAATTACGATTAGCAAAACATACTCTAAGAACTCAAAAATATGTAATAGGTGAATTTTAAACTTTTAAGAAACGTATAAGAGCTTGAAGGAAAAATAAATTCCTAATGTCTAACAAAAAAAGACTAAAAAATGAAAATTTCCAGCAGTCAATCTAGAATTGAACAAATAGAATCCAAATTCAATCAATTAGAGGAATTGACTGAAAGCTTATTTCTAAAAAATACAAAAAAAATGACCCCATTGTTGTGGAGCCGAATTCTCATCAAGAAAAAACTCGGATAGTAAAGAATAGAAAGTAAAGCTGGCATTGCAGGAAATATGATCACATTTTAAGATATTGCTGAAAATTCTAAAAAAAATAAAAACTTGAAAGCTTTAAGTTATGAAAATCCATAATTAATCTATACTGCACTCCAGAAAGTTTATTATATAGAAAAAAGATGTACAAAGGAAATGAACTCTTGGATGACATCACATTTGCTCAATATTAAACAAATTTGAATATATTTGTAATCAAACTCGATTGAAGTAAGATACTTTTTATTAAAAGGTGAACGGAGTACAGCAAGATATGTATTCTAAGGTAGAAGACTCATAAGAAGATTGGAAATGGAATAACACTTGAGACAATTTTAAATTTTAAACTTTTGATTAGTGGCAAACTAAATAAAGGTGACGCCACTATAATAAATAATGTTATGTTATAAAATAATCATAAGGATAAACAATAAGATTCTCTTAATAATTGCCTATTATTTCTTTTCTCTTCTTTATTGCTATTAAAGGCTTACATGAAAGCTACAATTTTCATAAATAAACTTTACCTTAAATTTAGGTTCCATTTATTCTCTTCTAAAAGTTAAATTTAAAGCTAGTTACTTAGCTTTTAAAGTTTTAAAGAATTGATAGTATTTTAGCTAAAGGAATAACTTGAACAAGGCTAAATTAAAAAGATTAAATTTACATATGAAATGAATATTTATGCTAAATATTAAATTTAATGAAATAAGTTTAGGTCATTGAAGTTCATTTTTAACAGTCAACAGGGAAGCTTCCAAATTCTGAAACTAACTTTATTGGGATTCAGGAGCTTTAGTAATATAATTGCTTTAGAAGTCAAAACTTTAAGGCTTAATTTATTTTTTTTATTTTTTTCTTACATCTTTATTTTCTATTTAAAAGGAAAGATAATTTTAAGTAAATTGCCTCAACGCTTATTCATCTATGTTAAGTGCTATTTCGTTTTATTCTATTATTTTCTTCAGAACTTAAACTATTTCTACTATTTTAGGTCTCTAATCTGGATTTATATTGAAACATTTCTAAACTAACTCTCTTAGCTCTCCTTTTATTGCTTTACATATTTAGGTTATTAATTATGCTGTAAGCTAATTATTATATTATATGCATCAAGATTTTTCCAAGGTCTACTTTTGTTAAATAACTCATTAGTTATACATCCAAAAGCTCAAATATCGACTGCGGAATTTATCTCAGATTTGGTGAAAAGTTCAGGAGCCATATACTAAATCGATCCAATTTAGTGATCATCAAATTTTCTAGCTGCTGTTTTACTTCCTATAAATCTTGACATTCCAAAATCAGCTATTTTAACATTAAATTTTTCATCTAAGAGAATATTTTCAGGTTTTTAAATCTCTATGAATGATTGATTTAGGATGATGATGAAGATCTTTTATTCCATAAGCTATTTATAAAGCTATTTTTAGTTTAGTAGCAGTATCTATTTTTTTCCACGTTTATCTTCTATAAAGAAGTTTGTCTAATGAAGTGCTCATTAAATCTGTAATGAAGCAGAATTGATTTTTAGTATCAATGCAAATTCCTCTTAGTTGTAATAAATAGTCAGATTTTAATTCCATAGCTATGATAATTTCTTTTAAGTATTCTTAAATTTACTCATGATTTTAGATTTTATTGCTAGCTATTTTGATGGCTACTTCTTTTTTATTTATTTTTCCTTTGAAAACTTTTCCGAATCCTCCTTCTCCTATTTTGGTTTGAATAGAATTAATAACTAAGTAAAAATCTAGAATTTCTATTTTTCAATATTTAAGTTCTTTTTAGATTTGCATATAAAGGTCATAAACTTCTTCTTTGCCTAGGAAATTATAAAATTATATGAACCAAATTTTTTGTTTTTATATATCTATAAGCAAACAGCAATATTAAGAAAAGGGCTACTACAACAATGCTAATAGAAATGTGAATTTATAAATTCCAAGGTAGTAAGCTTAAAGTATCTACTTTGTATCCCAATTATTCAAGATTCGTTAAGTGTTTAGCGAATCAATATTCATTATAACAAGTATATAAAGTACAATCATCTGCTTTTTAAACTTCTGGGTATAAAAAGAATTCATAGTAAAGTTATTTTAGCTTATATGCTTCTAAAATATCTTCTCAAGTGAAGTGAAATACAAAGTTTTCTCCTCAGCAGTCAGGATCTAACCTTCTTTTGGTATGGCAAATTGCTCAATCTCTTTAGAAAAGCTGCAAATACAATTCCTTATACTCTTTTGCTTACGTTGAATTAGTTCCTGCTTCACAGAATTATTTAGAGTGTGTATTATTTTTTAACACATTTACAATCAAGATAAATAAATTCGTTTTTATTGTTATAAGAATTACAGTCTGCTTCGAAATTACACTCTCGCTCAAAAAATTAAAAAGGCTCAGTACATTGAGCTTACATGTTATTGATGCAAGTAAAGCTGTTACATGCATATTAAATGATATTTACTGAACAGTTTTAATCATAGAGATAAGTACCTAAAGGAGCACTAAAATAATCAATACACTTGTTATTTCTACAAATCTAAGAGTTAATGCATTAATAATCATTTTAGCATTTCTGATGAATTTAATTATTGTAAGCATTAATAAGTTTAGTTAGTTTAGTTTAAAAATGCAGGCTAATCCTACATTACACGAAAAGTCATTTTAGTTTTAGCATAATTCATTTATATATTTTCCTCAGCAAATGTTGTTAATACATTATACACCATTAATGCATTATAAATCATTTTGACAATAAGAGCCTGGAAACAATTTTTTTATTTCTATTTAATTTTCAACGCAAAATAAATTATCCTGGCTTTGTAATATTGCAGTACTCATTTTCTTATAAGCATTTTCTTATGAACATGGTATCTAAGGATTAATTATAATATGAACATTAGTTATTACGTACATCTAAGATTGACTTACTGTTTTCGTCTTAGCAACTATACTTCTAGCATTCATTAGTAGCGTTTACATCTATAACTTCTTTGACTAGTATATAAGAATCAAAACTAGTTTAAAGTACACATTAGTCTGAAGATTGAATCTATATTTTAAAGACTTACAAATGGAAAATATCAAAACTCGTTGACTGCTATTACTAACCTTTAAAATTTCTATAGTTAACTTTTGCTCCAGTAATAAAAATGTCTTTATCAACATGCAGGTCATCTTCTAAAGAACGATTCGCAGATGTCTTAATCATCTTTCATTATTTCTTTAAAAGTACTTATATAATTTTTTGTATATTATGAACCTGAAAAGGCTTCACAATATGCAAGTCCTTAACTATTACATATACATTTTCCCGTTACTTTTATGCCTTAATCATTTATAACTTCGCAGTCACTATTATATGCGCATGGAATTCAGCCATAGTTAAAAGGTTCTATGCAAGTTGCAAATTCTCCATTTTATTAGCAAGTAAAGCTCTCACAAACAAAGTTACAATATTCACAATAACCTGTAAATAAAATGTCTTCACACTATCCTTTCCATTTTCAACCCACTGGTTTTGAAAATAATTCAACACACTATTATCCTCGACAAACAGCGTAATTAGCACATTATCAATCATTTTCACATGCTTTATTTTCCCCAGGCCTTTATTTATTTCTAGCAAGTATAAATTATAATCATTTTCAAATTTTATGCAAAATGTTCCAGCTTCACAAGCTATGTCACTAGATCCAGTGCATTACTGGTTTAAGCTTTTATAATGCTAAACATCATAGTAACATATTTATTTTGAAATGTTTTAATTAATCTTTCAACTAATTAAAGCATGGATATCCTGGGAGATATCAATACACTTCTCTAGATTTTAAATTAGAACAGTTCCAATTAGTAAAATTTTAAACTCCAGTTTCTCAAATTAATTTCATAATTTTTATTGCAAACTTACTGTCCATAACATACTTAGTGAACATAGAATTCATCTTCTGGAATAAATGTTTAGCACTAAAACTCTTCTAAATTATAATTTTAGTTGCAACCATGATCATAACATTCTATTTAAGGCCAATTTTATTTTTCAAATCCTTACGTTTTAGCTATTCAATAATCTCTGAATACTATTTATTAAGAGCATTCTTTAGAGAAATTCTACTATAGAGCTGGATAATATTTTCATTCATTATATTTTATTATATACTGAGCTAGTAGATCTAAGCTATCTTAATCCATATTGTAAATTCAACAGTCTATGGAAAGTCTTGAGTTACTATGGCATAAATTTTGATCCAGTCCCATTACTTTTTTAAGAGCTTCAATGTATTCTAGAGTAACCTTATCACCTGTATGAGCACCACAGTAAGTATCTCCTTCTTTGTAATCACAAGAAAGATTAACAAAATTGATTTCTTTATTTTGATTTATACTTCTACAATCCCACTTATTTTCTGTTTTTATTGGTATTTCTTAACTTTTAGTTTCATAAGGATAAGCACATACTGATTGAATATTCTCAAGTGTTAAAGCTCCACAAGTCAAAGACTCACAAGCGTATTATAGCTTTGCATTTAAATCACATGGGGCATCTATAATTTCTCCAATCTTTAGAGAAAACATTTTAAAGCATTTACTTCCAACACAAACTGCATCATTAGTGCAATCAGTATCATTTGTACATTTTCTATCTTCTTCAGGTTTTATTTATTTTTAGCAAATTTAATCTATGCAAGCTAAACCTACTCCACATATATCCGCTTCCTCTATGCAAGATTAGTTTTCTTTTTTTCCTCAGCATCTGAAGTTTTTGCATTTATTAGAAATGCATGAACTGTTTTATTTACAGAATGTTCCTGCATACTATTTTTAGGTAGCAATATAATCTTCTTTATTTTCGCATTTTATAATATCATAGCTTTATAAATCTTAATTTCAATCGCAGGAAGTTGAATTATTACAAGGATCTAAGTAAATGCTGTTTTATACTCTAAAAGCACATGTTTAATAATCTAGGTCTTAACACTAAAACTTGAAACATTGTTCATGCTGAAATAAAAACTTTTTAGCTTAGCAATAGTTAAATTTATTATCATGCTATAATTAAAAAGAAAACAGAGTAGAGTCATCGATTTCATCTATTCCTATTCCGTTATTTAAAATAGGAAGTCACTCCATTAGAAATACACCACTTAGTATGGCTAAAGCATTATTATTAATCTTTTATTATCAGCAATCAAAATTGAATCTATCAAGTGTGTGACATTTGTCATTAGTTTAGGCTAATCAAGGAACAAGATAATCTCTAAAATCTTATTTGAATACTTTAGCTAGTTCGCTTGACATTTCCACTCTGCAAAACGAGTTATATTATTTTCTCGATATAGAACAACTACAAGTTCCATATCCTTCAGATTTATATTTACAATCAATATTTTATGTTTGCTCACTACATGGAATTGGATATTAATTGATATTGACAGGAGGATCTACACACTTATAAGTTTGTTAATTTTATTATTCTTAGCATTACATAGATTCACACGATAAGTATCACATTTCTAATTCAAGTCTATTTAAGTAAAACGAGTTTCAGCATATTGTTGTAAGAGTGCTGTTTAGCATTTTCTAACAATTTTCTCCATTTTATACAGATAAAAAGGGAATGCATACATTACCGTCACAAGTTAGATTGTTTTAGCAATCAGGAGGATTTTAGCATTTTTCCCCCTTAAGTTTTTGTTTCTCACACTGTTATGACTAAGAATCGCAAAAATATCCTATATCACATTCTTCGTGATTTGAGCACTTTTCCAATTTTATTGGATGACATGTTTCATTTACACATAAATTAGTCTAGCATTAAAAATCCGTCGAGCAAGACGCTCCTATAGAGAAACTCTTAAGGACACACTCGCTTTTATTATAATTTGACAAACCTTTACAATATTAGTAATCTTCAGATTCGCAAAGTTATGTGTAGGCAGTGCTTTAATCGCATTGTAAGCAAGATAAGTATGATAACTGACTAGGAATATATTAGAAGCAATATAAGCCAAAGCAAAAGTTAAGGAAGTATAGAATAATAAATTGCTTATACATTTTATGTATAATTAACCAAATAACTACTATCTTAAACCTATATACGTAATTCCACGTCAGTTAACTATTCCTTTAAAAGTCTCTAATTTAAAATTTAATAACGGAGATTTTTTAATTTCAATAAATGCTTCTTTTGCATCTAAATAGCCTCATAAAGCTTTTAGAAGCAGCTTAGCATTTTAAATCTGATTGACTTAGAGTAAATGATTTAAAATACTCCTAGTCTTAGAAGCTTTAAAAACTTATAGTGAAAATATAATTTTAAACTCAAACTGATTCTACTTTTTCTCTTAACTTTTATTAAAACTCCCCAATTAAGATTGAAGCTATTTAGATTTATCTATTAAATAGCTAGACAATTAAATTGTATACTATGAAGAGAAATTAAAAAATAGCTTTGCTTAATTATTAAAACTCTTATATTCTAATAATTAAAAAAAGAATCTTAGATTCATATGGGCTAAGCTAGCAGAAGAAGCAAATTAAGTATTAGCATTGGAAAATTATTAAATATAAGATATTTTAGAATTAACTGGGAGAATAAATTGCTTTCTTCATTAAGATCCTCTATTAGTAGAGGATATAGAGCAAAATGTATAATTTAGTAATTTTATTTAACTTACATTAAATATGAGTCAGCTAAGTTTAGCACTTTAATCAAACTTTAAGATAAATAATTCTACCCAAATAATTGTAAACATTATCTTTAAGTTAGTTTGTCTAGGGATAATTATATATTCTAAACATTATCCAACATAACCAACCTAGTAAAAGTTGATAGAGTAATAAATTATCTCTCTTTAAATAACTTATCATTAAGTGTTTCTGCCAAAAGTCTAGCAACTTCCTATTCTTTTTTATCAGTTCTAAGATTTGGAATACTAAAGAACTTGTATGAACTAAGAATTATTTTATATTACCGTAATGAATAAATATTTTAAAGGCTTCTTGAAAGTACAAATGAGAAAATCAAGGTTACTCCAAGAAGTATAAGAAATTAGAATAACAAAAGAGCAAGAGCAATATAGGATGAAGCTAGCTGATTATTTAATATTAATGTCTAATTTTTATTATTTTTATTAAAAAATCTTACATTAAAGAGCGCGTAGCGTCTCACTAGCTCACAGCTCTTAATAATAAAAAATCACTGCTCAGCTACTTATTCTATCGCTTCTAGCTAAATGGATTAAATAAGATATAATTTAGTTTTCTATTTTATCGATAGAAAAAGAAGGAAAGCAAAAGCTAAATTTTAAAGATTTGCATACATGGATATACCTTCTTTGATGCTAAATAAATCTAAAATATTGAATAGAATCATGTAAGCAAGTCACTTGTAATAATAAAGAAAAAGATATGAGATATAGACTAATAAAAATGCCTAATATAATTCCTAAGCATCTCATATTATAAATCATATGCTTTAACAACTAATCTACATATTTGAGACTAGTTTCATTTCCCTAACTTTGAATGATTTAAGTATATAACTTATTAATGACCATTATAGTAATATTTAAACACAAACTGATTGATTTCATTACATGATCATATTAGTGTTTGGAATATCAACTATTGTAATAAAACTAAATAAAACTTAAGTTTCTTAAAGCCGAGAAATGATTGGCAAAAGATAAAAGTTTCTTTAGTATCTGAGGTTAAAGAAGAAAGGTATTTCAGTCTAAGTATAGGAACTGAAAATCGATTATCCTTTTCTATTTAAATTAGATATAAATAGTTAAAGGTTGTAAAGACACAAAGTAGAAATATTAACCTTAATATATCATATTATAAGTGAATATCCTTTATAGAATCTAATAATTTAGTTATAATCTGAAGGTAGAAACATTTATCATAGTTGAGTAGTTATAATTACTATATTCTTATGTATATAAAAATATTTAAAATTAATATAAAAATTAGAATTAAAGAAGCAGCTAAAAAAGAAAAGAAAGATATAAGAAATAAAGCTTTACTTTTATTAATAAGTTAGATAATTAATGGATATAAGTTTATATCTAGCACAATGATATCTAGTATATATAAAAGTTAAATAGATACTGTTTATTTGTAAAAAGAAGGTATATTTAATTGATAATTATAAGCTAAATCATTTAAATTATAAAGACAAAACTAATAAGTAAGTTAAGAAACTTAGATAGGTTGAATAAAAGCATTAGAGCAACTAAATCAGTTATGATATTATAAATATTAATATAATTAAGATATAAGAATATTAGCACTATGAAGAATCTACTAGCTGAGAAAATTTTAGTCTCTTAAATTTGGAATAAGATTATACATATTTTCCTTGATTTGATTATAATTAAATACCTTTAACTTAATAACAACTAATTAAAAGGTTGCACTATGGATTCTTTATTTAATAACAAAAAGAAACTACTAGACTCTGTAAGGAGTATTTAAGATTAATATATAGAGATATTTATGAAAGAAGCTTAATATTTGAATTGGTATTTGTTTAGTATTTTAGAAATGTTTTATAATCTAAAGAAAATGGTTCAGATTTAGATGATTTAATACTAATATTTATAATTTATCTCTTATATGAAACACTTATTTATTTACGCTAGTTTTATACTATTTATTAAATAATTAAGTATACAAAGCTTTTTTGAGATAAAAAACTAAAGTTATATATAGTTTTGATGTATTTAAAATAAAGGTAAGTTATATATGAAGCACTGTAAAATTTAAAGTGAAATGAAATACTTTAATATACAATTAAAGAAACATTTAAGTATAATACAAAACTAATTATTTTAGAAATTTATAGTGAAGAAACTAAAAGAACCTAAAGATATAAATAGTAGCAATAATAAAAGAAATACTTTGAAAGATTATTTCAACCATACAACTTATAATAATATCACTTTTAATTAACTTCAAGAAGATATCCTACTAAATCCTTCCTCTTAACTCATACTACAATACTTCTAAATTTAAAATAAAATAAGTCAGAAGTAATAAAATAATTAGACTTAAATAGATATCATAAAAATAATTGGGAATATGAAAAGTGATCCTAGACTAACTAAAAATATAGAAATGTATTATAATTTAAAAATTTAAGCTGGAACTATAAATGTGATATAATATTAATTATACACTAAAAGTTAAAGTTATCCTAGCTTTAAATAAAAGTATTAGAATAAAAATTAAATTTATCAGCTATTACAATTAATATAAATAGTTCAAATTAATTAAATATTTAGTTAAAACCCTATTAAGTTTTATCCTATCTTTATTTAATTTACTTTTATCTACTTTGTCATTTTTCTTAGTAATTATTATTTTCATACTCCCTTTAAAATTAAATAACTTTCCCATATAAAATTAAATTTTAACTAGTTTAAAGGTATTTATACTTAAGCAAATATCTCTAGAATTAAAGTTAAAGTGTAAGCACTAGCTAGTTAATTGCAAATTTTAAGTATCTAGTATAAAAGGTGATCTATGTTTAGATTATAATTACTATGTTTATAATCTAATAATAAAAGCATGTACTAAATGATTCATAATGGATATACAAATCTATTATACAATATGTTGTTTTATCTAGTTTAGATATAGAAATATCTAATATAATTTCAATGAAAAAAATGGATTAATCTCTTCGACTCTCAAAAAATTAACTTAGAAACCTAAAGAGAAAAGCGGCAAAAGAAATGTAGAAAAAATAATAACAATAGGAGGAGTCAAGCTCTTCTTCAGAAGGTAAAGTTATGGTAGGATAAATAGAGATAAGTTAACCTAAAAACGAAACTAATCAAAAACTTTAAATTTAATTAGACCAAATGTAAAAAGTAATCTCAAATTATGAAGAAACAACTTACAACTTAGGCGAAAAAATACGGGAACTAATGAGTAACATAGAAGATTAGAACAACGAATTACTAATACTTAGAAGATAACTTATTTGTAGCAAATTAATAACGGAAGAATAACTCTGAACTTAATCATAATAAAATTTTAAATACGATACAAAAATGGAAATAGAAAAAATACCAATAGAATTAAAAACAGAATTGAATCCAGAAAAAGAAATGATTGCTACAAGTTTCATTAAAAGATTAGAAAATATAGAAAATAAATTATTATAAAAAAGAACGAAATAAAGACAATAATACAAACTTTGTTGATGTTGCAAATCAAATCAACATATTTTAAAAAACTGTTGATAATGAAAGAAAATAAACGAATAAGAGCAGAAAAGAACATGGAGACAACTCAATAAACTATGAATAACTCCAACAGGGATCTACAAATAAAAGCTTTTTGCAAGACCACTTGAACGGTTACAGTGGTAACCTTCCACTTAATAAAAAGGTCGTGGATCACACCCACGTTAAAAAAACTGTCCGCAGGAACTGGTTGCAATTCCAGAGAATGCAAAACTCTACTAACTTTAAGTATATTATTATTATTATTATTATTATAATTTCAATTATATATGCTATTAAAATTTCTATTAAGTCTTTACTTTTTCTAAAGTTCCCTTTATGTCTTACTTTTTTTTAAATTTATCTATCAAATTATTTTGCATTAAAAAAGGATTTAAAAGAATAATTAAATTTAGCAGAGAGTTAATAAAAAGGATTAAGTGTTATCTCAAATAAAGTAAGTTATAAAGGGATTAATAGAAATAAAAGTATATTAAAGAAAGTTTAAAGCTATTTTAATTTAATTTAAATAAATAGATAAAGCTTAAGATTTAAGAATACTCTAAACTAAAAATCTATTTTAGATATTAGAATTTAACCAAATTGAAAATAAACTTTATTATTCAGGTGTAAAAGTAAGTTAGATTATAGATATTAAAGCGTTTTTCCTAGTTATGAAATTAATTAATGAAGGGAGCTGAGTTTAAATTAGTTTTATAACTAAGAGAAGAGAAAAAGAAAAGGCTATGTAATAAATTTGAATTGGAAGGAATTAATTTAGTCTTAATGGAAGAAAATAAATAGAAATAATAAAAAAATCAAGCTAAGATCCTAGCTTATACAGGAATAAAAGTTAATTGGCCATTATTTTATTTAAATATCTGATAAGATGAAAAGCATAAAATGAGCCTGATAACAAAAGCATTCTATTAATAAATGCTTATTTCATTTTGCTTTTCCGCTGATATAACAAATAAATTGCTGCTTAGTAAAAATTATCTAATAAGGATAAAGTGGGAATTTAGTCTAATGTCATCTTTTGCAAATGCTCATTAATACATAAACCATTTATAATATTAAGATCAAGAAATTAAGAGAAAATACATAATGTGTAATAATAATGATTTTAGTTGAAGATTCAATCTTTAAAGAGATTAAAAAATAATTTAATTGCAAAAGATTCTGAAATAAAAGAAAGAAATATTTAAATAAGGGTCACTATTTCTTGGTTAAATGACTATAAGATTTATTGTATATATTTAATAAATTTTGATAATTGATTTAATCAATGTAAGAAATGAATAGCTATAAGCATTATAGTTAGCTATACTTTCTTTAATTAATAAAATATTAAATTAAGCTATATTTCTTTGTATTAAGACTATATATAAGCTATTTATCAAAATTCTTTACATAACTTTAGTTAAACTTATTTTAAGTCACTTCTATTCTCTCTTAAAAGCAAATAATTTTGCTTAATTTTTATAAATAAAAATAAAGGAAGCATTTTATTCATATAGCACAAGTATATTCCCTGTAATAAGAAAATATTGATTTAAAAATAGCAATCAGCTCTAGATAGAAAACATATAGAGAAGATTAATTAATTTTAAACTAAAAGAGTTTTTGGACTGCAACTTCTTGCAGTTTAACGACCCCAACACTCCCTTCATGGGATAAAGGGGATATCTTGTTGCTTTCGAAAAGCAGCTGCCAGGAGGCTCCATCGCTATGGGTAGCCAGGCTTCAAGCCCCTACCAGGAGTGGATAATCAAGAGGAAGGCATTCCCTTGCAAAGGTTGACTTTACCAGGGACTTACTCAGCGACAGGAAAGGAACTTGTTCCTAGCCATAAAACCAGAAAATATGATTCAGAAGGTCAATCTCAATTCCCACCATCTTTTTAATTATTATAGAGAAAATGAATATTAGAGACTATATATCATTAAGAAGAAAGAAATAAAACACTTTAAATCTAAATTTAACTAAAATAAATTCCCAATAAAATAAATTAAAGAAACTAAATAAATATAATGCTTTAACGATTTAATTTGAGACATGAAGAAAGCTGACAAAAATAATAAATAATAAAGGCAAGGAAACTATAAAGTAATAAGTAGCACAAATAAATTATTCAAAGATAGACTTAATAATAGTTGAATATTTAATAATTGGATATATTTGATTTAGATTTTTGTATATTTTAACTCTATGAAATGAATAAAATAATTTTATATTAAGTTTTAATTTTGACTGTTTGAAGTTATATTAAAGTATTATAAATATTTGAAATATAATATAATTAAAAAAGGAAATAGACAAATATTATGATTTATTTATAAAAAGTGATTTTTATAGGTAAAAAGCTAATTTTAACTTTATTTATAAAATTTAGCAATTTGGAAGAATAGTACATTAACATTATTATAATATTAGAATTTTAGCTAAAACCTTAATTTGCTAAAGATAATTTTTCCCATTTATAATATATTTGAACTAATAAATATTAATTTTAAAGCCAATATCTTACAAAGGATTAAAAAAAAGGATATTAGCTTTCTTTATAAGATATAAAAATTAAATATAAGTATAAATATTATTTATTTTTAACCATCATTATTTAATCATTTACACTACGAAAAATTTTAATTAAGTATATTAATTATCAATCTTCTTATTTCTAACTATAAGCTTAGAAGCTACTAAGCTAAGTATAAGTTATTATTTTACCTACTCTATATACAATAATTTCCAACTATCTTCCCGATTTTAAAACAAAAGCAGTGCTTAATAATTATCATTAGCTTTAGATTCTTCAATTTAGCCCATTCATAATATCTTCACAACTACTCTTATTAGTTTTTCTTTTAACTATAAACGATATAGTTAAATCTCACTATAGTCTATTAATATACTAAGCACACCACACTATTGTTCAACTATTTTTTGCTCTTTTTCTTACTAATAAACTGAAATGCAAATTTTAACTAAAAGTAAGAGGGAAATGCTTTCATTTTATGTTTGAATTTAAAAAATAATTATTTATTTGATTGGTATTTATTAAGTAGTGACTAAGCTAATAAATGAATCTTTATTTAACTATATTTAGTTTATTTAGTAATCACTTTAATTTATTATTAAAGTAATTAATTACAAAATCAAATGAAAGCAGCTAAGTGTAAGGCAGACGAAGAAGAGTTCAACTAAGAGATCAAAAGACCTAGAAGATTGGACTGTGGTTGTATAATATGTGAATAATGCTTGAAAACTGTATATAATCTCTATTTTTAGTTTGTTTGTAACTTTCACAAAAATGTAACTTAAAAGCCAATTGAATAATTGGAAATTTTGGTATTAAAAAGTGAAGAGGATCAAAAATAAAATAACTTAAATATATTTTAAATCCATAAAGAGTCTCTAACTTTATAAAGTTCTTAGGATAATATCTGATATGTTAAAAATGTCAATATCTATCTCATGAAAATAAAAAAAGTACTTAATAAGAAGAGATAGTGTCTATTATGTAATTTAAATATTAACTACTTTGAGTACTATAAAAGAGAGACTGGTAGAACATTATAATATCTTAGATCAATGATAAAAGCAGTTAACAGGAGCTTATATGGCAAATAGAGATAAGATGTTGTAGTTCTATATTAATATAAAGAAAAGTGTTGAATAAAAGTGTGAGGAGATGTCAATAAAAGCATACGAGATAAGTGAATAGCGCTAGTAGGTAATAAAATAAAATAAAATAATTTTTAGATAAATTAATAAGTACATAATATCAGATAAATGTAATAGGATATAATATAGCAATGAGAGCTAAAGAAGAGCGAGATAGAAAAATTGGAAATATAAGTATAAGAGAAGTAAATAAAGGATTAATAAAAATATTTAGAAGTATGAGTTTACGGTAAGCAAATTAAATATTTAAAATTATCACAATTTAAAAATAATAAAAAATAAAGTCGATGAGAGAGAAAGAATAATATACCAAAAGGATATTTTTTTGAACCAAAAAGATTAAGAGTTGGGAGATCTTAAAAACCATCTTGAGGTAGATGAGAAGAGACTAAACTTATAGATAAAAAACTTATCGAGCAAGAATGAATAAATTTAAATTAAAATAAAATAGTTAGAATAAATAAATGCAGAGAGGTATTAAATCAATCGTTAATTATAAGAGTAGTATGAATAATATAAGGTATTAAAAGAGAGTAAGATATAGTAGCTGAATAAATAAATCTAAAGTTTATAGGTGGAGAAAATTAATTATAAAAACTTACTATATAGTTGAGTGAATATCGAAAAATTAAATTTAAATAGAAGCAAAAAAGTCTTAAACATAATAATAAATAAAATATTAAGCTATCTAAATTTAATAATAATAATAAGTCTTGAACACTTAAGTTATTTAGGAGAAATAATCTTCACCATAGTAGGATAAGAATCAAAACTTCTAAATCACTGTTGTATCCCTAACAAAAGATCAGTATCAATTTGAGTTAAATAAGACACAAGTATTAAAGCGATAAAGGAATTAATCTAAAAAAAAACTTAATTATTCTCATGGTCATTGGATATCTTTAAGAATAATAGCAATTTTGAAGACATAGAAACTATATAATCTTTTCAAATAATGAGTGGTAAAAGTTTATAAATAAAATGGAGTGAGTTATAGTTTAAAAAATTCCAAATTTATACAGATGATAAATATTTAATAAAATAAAAATATAGGAAGTAGATTTAATTTTTATTAACATTATTAAGGAGAAGCTGACATGACTCATCGAACCTCTAGAATTTTAACAAGAAACATGAGAACATTTTTCTTAATATTAAATATTAATATTGAAAGAGCTGCGCGCCAATGAGGTGCTACACGCTCTATAATCATTTTTATTTATTTAATAGGAAGTACAGTTAATTTCAAAACTCAAATTTAAATATAGGTAAGATTGAAAATAAATAATTCATAATATAGGAAGTAAATTTACATTTTATATGAAAATGAAGTACGTAAGTGGACATTTAATGTGATAATGCAGATTGAAAGTTAATATTTAATAATTTTATTACTTAGAATGTAAGTTGAAATTTAATGTAAAAACGAAGAATGCAAGTTGATATTTAATATGAAAATGAAGCATGTAAGTTTATATTTAATGTGAAAATGAATTTTGTAAGTTTATATCTAATATTTATATAATTTAGTTAGAAACTATACACTTATTGTCAAATGAGCTTGTAAGTGGACTTTTATTGTCAAAATGAAGCTTGTAAATTGAAATTTAATGTAAAATGAAGAATGTAAATTGACATTTAATGTGAAAATAAAGATGGTATGTCGACACTAAATGTAAAATAAAGAATGTAAATGAATTTAAGTTAACAGTATGTAAGAAGTGTTTTATAGTAATATTAGAACTTAAATTTTTAAATATTAAAAGGGTGGCGAGTTATCAATATAAATGTAGAATGTAAAATGTAAAAGCTTAAAGATTAAAAGTGGGAGTAAATAAATCTATTTTATTAGGATGTAAGGTAGAGTTAATTTTTTATTGATCAATTGAGAGTGAAAAAACTTTTAAACTTATTTAAAAATTTAAAAATTTAAAAATTTAAAAATTTAAAAGTAATTATAATTAAATTATAATTAAAATATAAATGCAATAAAATAATATTAACTAATAGAGCTTATTCTTACAAATTTAAAGAAATTTTTTAGATCAGATAGTAGAATTAAAGATAATAATTATCTAATAAAGCTAAAATATTATAAAAGATAGCACAATTTTTAAAATTTTAAAAATAGAGAAAATATAATAAAAAGGATTGCAATAAAAAACTAATAAAAAATATAAGAAACAAATTTTAAAATTTTAAATTTAAACAAAAGCAAAAATAATTTAAAATGATATAAAAATTCAAAAAAAAGTGTATATTTTGTTTTAAAATTTAAAAACATAAGAGAATAATTTAAATTTAAAAGTAAATAAAATAGAAAATAACGAAAAAAGAGGAAAGATAAATTAGTTAAAATTTTATAAGAAAAATCTTAAAATAAATGACTTATTTAAATAAATATAATTAATATTTGTTTAATGAGTAGAAGATTCAAAATAAATATTATTAAAAGAAGTTAATAATTTTAGATAAAGAATTCATATTTAAAAATAATTAATAAAGGTATGAAAGAAGAGAAAGAAGAGAAAGAAGAGAAAGAAGAGAAAGAAGAGAAAGAAGAGAAAGAAGAGAAAGAAGAGAAAGAAGAGAAAGAAGAGAAAGAAGAGAAAGAAGAGAAAGAAGAGAAAGAAGAGAAAGAAGAGAAAGAAGAGAAAGAAGAGAAAGAAGAGAAAGAAGAGAAAGAAGAGAAAGAAGAGAAAGAAGAGAAAGAAGAGAAAGAAGAGAAAGAAGAGAAAGAAGAGAAAGAAGAGAAAGAAGAGAAAGAAGAGAAAGAAGAGAAAGAAGAGAAAGAAGAGAAAGAAGAGAAAGAAGAGAAAGAAGAGAAAGAAGAGAAAGAAGAGAAAGAAGAGAAAGAAGAGAAAGAAGAGAAAGAAGAGAAAGAAGAGAAAGAAGAGAAAGAAGAGAAAGAAGAGAAAGAAGAGAAAGAAGAGAAAGAAGAGAAAGAAGAGAAAGAAGAGAAAGAAGAGAAAGAAGAGAAAGAAGAGAAAGAAGAGAAAGAAGAGAAAGAAGAGAAAGAAGAGAAAGAAGAGAAAGAAGAGAAAGAAGAGAAAGAAGAGAAAGAAGAGAAAGAAGAGAAAGAAGAGAAAGAAGAGAAAGAAGAGAAAGAAGAGAAAGAAGAGAAAGAAGAGAAAGAAGAGAAAGAAGAGAAAGAAGAGAAAGAAGAGAAAGAAGAGAAAGAAGAGAAAGAAGAGAAAGAAGAGAAAGAAATTAAAGATTATGAGTAACGAAAATATTTCTAAAGATAAAAAATATTATACAAAAAATGGAGAAGATTAAATTAAATATAATTATAAGAGAGAAAATATTAAATATTAAAAACAGAATCATTGAAAGAAAAGTCAGAAATTTTTATAGTTGAAATGTAAAAGCGAGTGAAGAAAAAGAAGAAAAAGATGAAAAAGATTAGAGATTTGAATATAAGAATCAATAAAAAATGTAATTTAAAAAAAAAATTAAAAAAGCTTTTTTAATTAGCGATTTTTATTATAAAAATTTTAAGGCAAAAATTTTTTATTTTAATTAAAAGAGAATAAAGAGAAAAAAGATTTCTGGAAATAAAGTAAAGTAAAACGTAAAAAATTTCTAATATAATTTAAAGAAAAAGAAGAAAGCATTTTTTAATTTAAAAATAAAATTTGTTAGGAACAATGTCGAAATATTGGACAGAAAAAAGTCAAAAGTAACTGCTAAAAGCCAAAATTTTGCCAAAGCTTAATCTTTATTTGCTCAGGGTTTTATACTATAGATTTTTTGAATGGACAACATTTAGAAATTTTAAATATAACTATACTCAAAAAGCTAATTTTATTAAATAATAGTTACTGAAAAATTTAATTTTCATTTAATATGCAAAAAAAGAATAAGAAACATAAAGAAGAAATAGTTTTCAAGATCATTTTTGCATTTTTTGCTCAGAGGTTTATATTACAGGAAATTAAGGATGGAAAAAAATAAATTATAAAAAATTTTTAAGTTAGAAATATTTAAAAAAGAGTAAATCATTTTAACTCATTTTACTGTAATAATAACTATTACTTAACATAAATTATTTTATCATATCTCTCTCTAAATTTTTTAATATAGAATAAATAATGAAAATCTATTCTTTAAGTTCTATTAATAATATTAAATATAATTATTAAAGTAGTAAAGCAAGAAAATTCGTGCTATGTAGGAACAAAATAACTTAAATTTAAGTTTTGAAAATTAAAGGAGGAAAGACTTAGTTTAAATAAAAATAAAATAAGTTAGATTATTAAATATATATATAAAATGGCTTCTAAGAAATAACAGAACTTTGAACAAAACATTTAAACAGGAAAATTTTCTAAAAAATAAAAAAACGAAATAATTACAATGAGTGAAAGTGAGAAATATGATTGATATGACGAACATTAACCACTTGGAAATCCAGAACTAAAAAAACTTCCGACACAAACTCAAATAGAAATATCATCTAAGTCATTAAAAGAGTTTATTTTTAAAAATAGATACCTCACTGATAAAATAGAAAAATTAGAAAAACTAATAACTTCTTTACTTGAGAAATAATATTAATAATCATAAGAAATAGAAAACAAACTGGAACAAAGAATTCTTTAAATTTAATAATAAATTCAGGTTACGCCATTTTCGGTTTAACAGAATTAATCAGATCCTATGGAAATAGAAAATGAAGCCTCAAATTAAAATAAACAGTAAACGCTTATTTAAAATAAGTAGTAAATTTAAATTAAATAAGTGTTACAGGAATAATAGTTTAAAAAAAGAATAAAATGCTACGTGTGCAATAAATAACACCAATGAAAATACTGCTACTAACTAAGCGGAATTTAAAGAAAGAATAAATAAGATATTTTTAGAAAATTATTTAGGATATATCCAACATAAAGCGGAAACATTTATAGAAAAATTCTTTAATTCAAATCTTAATCCTTGGAGAAATAATTAGGAAAGCTACTTGCAAGATGAAAACTATTCCGAATATTAAAGGATGGTGCAGTAATGAAGTGCTACACCGCTTAACTAAGCCTAGTAAGAATTCAAGACAAACTAATAGAAACAAGCTGATAGAATAGGTCAGATGGCTGACTACTAAGGCTTTAACAAAGCTTTTTAACTTTAACTTTTTATTAAGGAAAATAAATAAAAAAAAGTATTAATTCATTCCAAGTATATTTATGAATACTATATTACTAAAAAATAAAATAGAATTGAACAAAATTATGTCTAATATATAAAATAAGTTTTAATAAAAAGAATAAATAATAAGATTAGAAAAAAATTAAATAAATAAATAAATTTTATTATAGAGCGCGTAGCACTCTCGTTGGTGCGCAGCTCTTCAAAAGTTAAAAAAGCTAATTTAATCAACAAAACATAAACATATTATGGAAATTAATAAGACAGAAAATTTAGATTTTTGGTATAATTATTCAGTACTGATAAAAATGTTCAATACTGATATAATTTTAGAATACTCGCAATCTTATCTACTTGTTGGAGGTCCAAGGACATGGCAGGATTGTGTCTCATTGCATCACCATAGCAGAGGACGACATGTGTCAATTATGGGTACTTAAATTCCCCACCTCTGATGAAGCTCGCAATATTATTTCTTTTTCGTTCCAGAATTAAAAATAAACGAAGCCAAGCCAGTGTCGAAGGTCTAAGAATCTTATGTCTCGAGGCCAAACCAAAGCAGAGGAAGACATAAAGTCGATTATGGGTACTTAACTTCCCCAACCTCTGATGAAGATGACCTTGTTGTTCACCTTCGAACAACTATGGCGGTTTTAAAAAATATATATAAATAGTGAATATTTAAATCTATCAAGCTAGATTATTAAGCATTTATTTATCAAAAAATAAAATCTTAATCAATTCTTTAATTTAGAATTGAATAAAAACTATTCTAACTTTTTATAAATATATATAGAAATTAATTTTTTATCATTCAGATATTCTAAAATAAAGTCTATTCATTAAATTACAATCTATAAAATTACTAATATAGATATATTACTACTAGCTTTGTGAGCTGCATTGACAACAGTTTAAATTTATTGCTCTTCTTCTTTTGAATCAAGAAATTTAAAGAGAATGTTATATATTTAATCATGTTTTCCATATCATATTAAAGATTCTAAGTAATATGGAATGCATTTGTAAATTTTTCTATATTTTCTGTTAACCTACCAAGATATTTTGCCTTTTTAATGCATTTATGCTTGTAATGCTTATTTCATTCTTTAACTTTTTCTATCATTTCTATGTAATAAATCTTATCATTTGCTTCTGTACCAACTTTTATTTAGATTTCTATTATTTGCTTTAGTCTGACTGGAGTTTCTGCTAGTATTTGAACTAGATTCTTCGTGTACCATAAGATTTTTTTAATTTCTTAAAGCCCATTAGTTTTTTTATCAATTATATCTTACTCAATGAATGAATGGAGAGCAAATATATAATTATGTAATGCTTTTCAAGTCATCTTGGTGTTTTCAGCATTTGTAGCAGTAGTTAATACAAAAATCTTTATGCTAATTCAAAGATAGGAGTTTTAATTTATCAATGTAGCCCAGTGTAATATAAAATCCAATCAAATGTTTCATTAATTGTTTCATAATAATTCTTTAAATTACCAATAAGTAAGAAAGGTTTCCCAAAAAAGTATCCATACTTGGATTCTTCGTAAGATCCATATATAAATTTTACTTAGCTTTTTGCTTGCTTTTTCTATATTACTTCTTTTTAATTCCTAGCTTATAGTAATTAATTAACTATTCTAAAATGAGGGCTATAAGCTAAACCTCTTTACAACTCTTCCTACTAAATCTTTTGGACTATATTTTAACTAGTTTAGTTTAAGCTTTTCATTTATTTTTTATTTTAAAGTATCAAACTATTCTTCTCACCTTGCTAGAAATTCTATTTCAAAGAAGAGAAAGTTTTTATTTACCATATGCAACTAAATTTTCTATTTCTATTTAAAGTAGTTAAAGAACATCAGGTAATACATGACAACAGTGCCAATTTATTGGGAGAGTAAAGCTAACTTTACCGATTAAAGAATTTTCACTGTGAAAATGATTTTAACTTTCCATTTATATTATATAATCAAATGTATATATCTAAAAACCTTCCTCATCAATTTTACATTCTATCATATTTTTATTTTTTCTTCCTTCATTTTCTAGTTAATTATTTTTAGAAATTATATTTTGGTATTTTGAAAGTGAAGCTGAATTTGAGATTGATTTTTGATTTGTTAATCTTAATAAATATACTTTAAATTATACAACTAATATTAATTATCTTCTGAGGCATTTTTTAATGTTTGACCTCCTTTACTGATTATCCATTCACTCTGTTTTGAAACTTAAGTTATAGAGTTTTTTATCTTTTATATAATATTTTTTCTATTTAATGATGAATATTCATGATTAATAATTCCTATTTTAAAAAAAAATGGAGTCTTAAAATCTTGTTCCTGGCTTTTTCTTGAGCAAAGAAGAGAAAAAGACTCTGGAAAAAAAGCAGGCATAAAAAAAGTATAAAGAGTCTTCTTCTCCTCACTTAAAAAACTAATAAAGAACCTAATAACTATAATAAACACCTCCTAAAGTAATAAAAAGAAAGGAATCTAGTATAATAACAGGAAAAGAACTTCCATCAAAGATAATTAAAAAGGAAATCAATATTTAACAGTTAGTATTTGAAATATCCAATCTCTAGGAAGGGATTAAAGTGCTTAAGTAGGAAAATTAAGAACTAAGAAACTTATTATCGCTTGGATAAGATAACTTAGAGATTAGAATTATTAATTAAGAAAGGGAACTCCAAGCATATTGGAACATTTAAACTGAACATAGATAAGAAACAGCAAGGCTTGAAAATATCGTATAAAAACAAGAGTTGGAGTTTATTAAGCAAAATAATATCAGCACAAACATAACTAATTAGTCAAATTAGATGGAGATAGAATAAAAAGAGATTATAAATCGAAAACCAATCAGATAAGTAAGGAAGAAATGCTACTATTGTAAGAGTAAGTGACATTTGTACAAGAATTGCTAAAAATTTTAGAATTTCAAGAGAAAATTTTGGCGTAAAGAATAAGAAAAATACTAGAGGCTCTATTGTAATTAGCATGGAGATATTTACAGAAGAAAATGATGTGAAGTACCTTTTGAAATAATAAAAACAAGAAATCAAAGAAATCAAAGAAACTGAGAAGACCTTAGTGAAGATAATTTCATTAGAAAGTCAAGAATGATGAGAAGCGTTGCTGATAAAACAACTTATTTTAAACGGTATCCAGATTGGCACTGTTGAACATTTTAATTTAATTATTATTATTATAATTCCTATTTTACTCTCTTAATTATAAAGAGCTAATTTAAAAAATAAAAAGCTATTTAACAATAAACTTTTAAATTCTTATTTATATTTTAAGTTACTAATCTTCCTAGCGCTTAATCCTTCTTACCAAAAGCTTAATCCTTGAAAAGGGACTAATTCATGACTCTGAAAACTTAAAGTGAAAAATGTTTATTTAATCTGATTTTAATAAATTTTCTAACTAAGAAATAGCTTTATTGTAATAATTAGTTATTGTTCATCACTGAAATATTACAGTTAAAAATGTGTATATTTATATTTATAAAATTATAATTCAGTACCTTAATTTATTTTTATTAACCTACTTTTAATTGTATAAATGGGACTGGAGAAAGTATTTAGTGCTTTTAAAACAGTTCTGTAGCCAATGAAAAATATTTTAAGAAAAAGCGAAAGCTTAATTTTGGAGAATGATAAATATTCTAAAACTTAAATTAACAATATTACTGGAAAAGATCTTTAGTAACATTCTTTTCTTCCAAAAATGCTTTGATCTGGAGATAAAAAATTTTAAACTTACTCAAATTTAACTGATGATATAAAAATAGAGTAAGAAATGCAAATAAAAGAGACTTAAACACAGGATTAAATAGCAGATTATATGCTTGATTATAATCCTCTACTACCTATGATAATTTAGTTCAACTAAAACAAAAAATTACCTACGTTAGATTATATGTTCTTGTATTCCTGCTATTTTCACTTTTAAGTTATCGATAGAACGGGAATCATGAAAGGACCAATAAAAACTTAAATTTTAGATCCTCTCCCTGCATTTGATAAAACCTTCCAGAAACAAATTAGTTAGATTTGCTATGAAACAGCTGAAAACATACTAACATTTCCTTGTAGCAGAATATATGTTCTTTGGAGTGGAGGCATTGATTCTACTGCAGCAGTTATTTCTTTAATGCTTTGAATATAAAATAATAATAGGCAAGATCTCTATAAAAAGATTTTTATCGTTCTAAAGCAATCCTCCATAACTGAGTATCAATAGTTCTATAAGCAAATTATAAACTCTAAATTTTAAAAATGCATTCTACAAAATGAAGATCACATTTCAATAGTAATGAATTGATTGTAAAACGAACCTTCTTCAATTCTTGTAACTGGCGAACATGGTGATTAGATTTTTGGAAGCTAACTAATGTATTAGAGCTTTAAACCTATTGTTAAGTGAAAATTTAATTCTCTTTATGGAGCTTTAGAAAAGGATTGGAAAGAAATTATGCCACTAGTAATGTAAGAAAGTGGGTATTTTAAAGACGGTTAGAGGTGACTTAAATGAATATAGCCATAGATTTAAATTTCTCCAATTCCAATAAAAACAGTTTTTGATTTTCTTTGGTGGATAAACTTTACATTAAAATGATAGCATGTATCCTTAAGGATAATGTAAAGATAAAATGCAGTACATTCTGGAATTTTCGAAAGAGTTTTTCATTTCTACCGAAACTATGACTTTCAATAATGATCATATCATCATCATTCAGAAAAATTTCCAGATAAAAAAAGCTGGAAAACATATAAATGGCCTCTTAAATAGTTCATATATGAAAATAATAAAGATAACAATTATCTTTAAAACAAGACTAAAGAGGTTTCATCAACTCATCCCTTTGCTTTTAATATGGGAATTGATGGGAATTTTAATGTCATTAAGTTTGGAAAATATTGTTGCAGTTTAACTCATTTTCAAACAAAATATGACACAAAACTAGATAAGCTTTTACAAAAATCTGGTGTTGTATAAATAAAAGATGATTATAAGCTAGAAAATAAGAATATAAAAGAATATAATAGTAATCGAGAAATAACTACTCATAGAATACCTGATTATCCCTATATAGCAGGTTCTTAAGATAAAATAGATACTGATTAATATCAAATTTCAGATACTTAAGGAGATGATTGGGAAAATGAATTTGGTACTGAAGGAGAAAATGCGGATGGATGATTTAAAAATCTAATTTTATCAAAAATTTAATAACTTAATTAAATATTAAAAAAGTAAATCTTTTGTCATAATTTTTATTTAAAATAAAACAAAATCTTAAAAAATCTAAATTGTATATATTTTAATTATCTTTATATTAATAATTGCTTAGATAATTAACTTTGACTATTTATTACTTTTTCGTTTTAAATAAGAATAATTATAGTAAGAACATTTCGTAACTTAATAAATAATAAAATAGTTTTTAATGATTTTAGATTAAACATCAAGTTCATATAATTTTTAAATGAAGATAAAATTGATGGCTTCTTAGTACAAAGATAGACTTAATAATAGTTGAATATTTAATAATTGGATATATTTGATTTAGATTTTTGTATATTTTAACTCTATGAAATGAATAAAATAATTTTATATTAAGTTTTAATTTTGACTGTTTGAAGTTATATTAAAGTATTATAAATATTTGAAATATAATATAATTAAAAAAGGAAATAGACAAATATTATGATTTATTTATAAAAAGTGATTTTTATAGGTAAAAAGCTAATTTTAACTTTATTTATAAAATTTAGCAATTTGGAAGAATAGTACATTAACATTATTATAATATTAGAATTTTAGCTAAAACCTTAATTTGCTAAAGATAATTTTTCCCATTTATAATATATTTGAACTAATAAATATTAATTTTAAAGCCAATATCTTACAAAGGATTAAAAAAAAGGATATTAACTTTCTTTATAAGATATAAAAATTAAATATAAGTATAAATATTATTTATTTTTAACCATCATTATTTAATCATTTACACTACGAAAAATCTTAATTAAGTATATTAAATCTCAATTAAAAAAATTAAACATTTATTAGCTTTACTAGTTAATTTTTTATTTAATTATTGTAAAAAATCTTAATTAATAAATATTATTTATAGGAGGGCTTTATAGATTAACTCTTAAATATATCAAATATTTTTTAATTTAAACTAATAAAAATTAAATAATTATATATTTTTACTAGTTATAACATAAAGTACAGCAATAAATAAAGATTTAAATTAATAGAAACATTTAAATTATTTTATTCTTAATTTCAATTTATATAATTAATCAGATTTCAGACTTTTATACAAATAAAAAATATTATAGTATTCATTTTAAGTTAAAATAGGCTAAAAATTAACTATTTCATTTAAATTATACCTTTTTAACTTATATTAAATCTCTAAAATTTGCTATACAATTATTTTTCACTGTTCAAATCATTTAAAAAATAAGATGTATTATTAAAATATATAATAATTAAAAAATTTCACCTTTTTATTCCAAATTTTAATTAAAAAGAAATATAATAAAAAATAATTAAATTTACCTTATTTTTATAATTTTACCACTTAAAATTTAAAATTTATTTAATTCAAATTTAAACATAAAAATGTGCTTAGAAACATAAAAGTCTTTAAATATTAATTTTTAAAGCTTATTTTTTATAAATTATTTAGTTTAATAATATTTTTTAAGATTAAACTTTTTAGCATTTTTATTTATTTTAGATATTCAGTTTCCAGATTCACATTAATGAAATATAAATATTTAAGAACATAAAATATAAGAAAAAATAATTAAAAAAATGTTTATTATTTAAAATGTAATAAACTAATTAATTTTTCAATATCGGCAGCCAAATGCAAACCTCTTTTATAAATTTAAAGCTATTAGATCTACCTTGAAAATAAAATGAAGCTAACTTTTATCTTCTTTACTTTTAAAGAAATTCAGCTATTTATAACATTTTTCTTAAAAAAGACGATTTAGCTTTCTTTATTTACTAAAATAAAAATAGTTAATTTTTCTTAAAGTAAATATAATAAATTTTTCTTAATAAAATCATTTTATTTATAATAATATTATATCTAGACATAGAATTAAATTATTATAAAATTTGTATTAAGAATAAGTTAAACATTTTAATTTTATAAACTTTTGCAATCAAAAATTTTAAAATTATTCTTAAAAAATAATTTACTTTTTTAAGACTTTTTCTTTATAAAAATTAGCTTTTCAGCATTTTTTTATTTAATTTGTTTGCCTTAATTTATTATACGTTCTTTAATTTTACGACTTAAAAGATATCAAGATAAATCATTGAGGGGATTATTTTAAATTTTAATTATGAATCTTTTAAAATAATAATTTTAAGGTATTTCAACTAAAATGTGTAAAGTTTCTAAATTTTTTCTTTATCTCTTCTAGTTTTTTAGCCAAATTGAGCTTGAAAAATTAGATTTTCCTTCATTAAATTAACTTTTATAAATTTTGGTTTCTTAGAAGTATTAAATTTCAATCTTTGTATAATCTTCAAATACTTTTTAAGCTAATGTAAATTCAAGTAGATAAACAATAGACATTAACTGAAAAATAAAGAAATATCTACTATTAATTTTTTAATATTAAATATGAAAATTTAATGTTTAAACTTATTATTTTTCCATCATTTTTCTTCATTTTCTTTTTCCTTGCTAGTCGTGAAATTATTTTCTTGAGAATGAAGATTACTTTTGATTAACTAGGAAAAATCTTCTTAGTTAATATGTTGCCCTAAAGCTTTATCTTTCTTTATTTATTAAAATTATTAGAAATCAAACTTTTTACTATTAAATTTTTTAATTAGTTCAGGAACTGAAATTTCTCCAGATTAATCCTAAATGCTAGATCACTTACTGAATCTAGAAATTAAAATGCTTCTTTTATATTTTCTTCGATATCAACATTCTAAAAATTTGCAGCTACCAAAAACTCTGTATAGCAAATTACCTCAATATCCAATTTTTCCATCCTGATCAGTATCCAGAGATTGAACTAAAGCATTGACAAATTCTTCTATTTCCTCTGGAGTTGATTAACTATCGATTTATTAAAAAGCTTATTTAAGTTCGCTTTTAGAAAGGAGACCATCCTAGTTTTTATCAATACTTTTAAATATTTTTTCGAGAGCTAACTTTTTTTCATCATATTATATGAATCTTGTTAAATATGCAAATGATAGTTTCTAGAAAACGTTAAAGTTTCCGTATTTAATAAAGTTTTATTTTATCCCTTAAAGAGCAACTTATTAATCAGCATCCTATAATTTATTTAAATTTTGTTCACTTTAAATTTTCAAAAACTTGCTTTTAAGTGCTTTTTTAGCAGTAGGTCTATTTTTGGGATTGAGCTACAGTAGAGAAAAAAGGAATTCTTAAAAGCTTTATGGAAGTTATTTGTACTTCTATGTGAATGAAACATCAGAAATTGGATTCGTATTAGATTAATATCTTATTTTCAATTCTTCAATATTCTTTATTTTTCAATGTGGATGCTTATTAAAAATCATTGTGTATAAAAGCACTCCAATCGATCATAAATCATAAGCATAAGAAGTACTTTCTACTTATAATTTTACTTCTGGAGGTTCTTAATCATATAAATATTATTATTAAGGATCTTTATTCAAGTCAATAAGTTACCCTTTGATTATACTAGCCTGCTCAAAATGAATTAATTTTATAAGTTCTAAATTTTATTTCTTTACAAGGCAAATATTTTTTGGAATAATTTACTTATGAATTATTTGGAGTTTGTGCAAATAAGAAGCGGCCGATATTAATTATAAGGCTATTTGTTTAACTTCTTCAATCGAAAATTCATTATTTGAAGCGAATCTTCTCTCCATTTCATCCTATAAAGTTCCTCCTGAGTAATACTCTAATATAAAATAAATTGCATAATTGGTTTCAAATCACTCAATTAGCTTAGGAATATTTTAATGATCACATAACTTAAGTATATCAATACTTCCCAATATATTTTTTAAGTTCTCTTCTTTTTAAATCATTTTAGCTATAAACCTGTTGTTATTCTTTTTATGAATGGCTTCAAAATAACGAGATTAAGTTTGCTAGTTCTAATGTGAATATTTAAGAGTGTAAACTTCTTCAATAGGTCTAGCATTTTTAACTATAAATTTTTTGTTTGATAAGGCTAACTAATTTGAGTTTTACTATTCTTAATTTTTCTACTCCCTTTGTTATTAAGTCTAGTCTCGTTGATCACAACAGTTGCCCATTTTTAATTAAAGGTATTTTGATTTAAATAATAAAAGCTAAGATACTTAAGCAAAAATAGCCCATAGTAGTAAAATCTTTGGTTTATTTATAACTTTCGTAAAGAAGCTTTTTAAACAAAATTTATCAAAATTCTAAGAAAAATCACTTATAGTATTATTGAATGAAATAAACCAGGCTAAATTTAAATCCTTTCTAAGATTCTAGAAAGAAAACTATATAAATTAGCAGCTGAGAAGAATATAATTACTTCTAAACTATTAAGCATTTTATCTACTTAGATATAGAGAGCAACCAGTTAAAATTAATTGATAAAAGGAACTGATTCACATTTCGAACTCAGTCTAGTAAAATATTAGCAATTTTTCTAAACCAGGTAGGTTATAACGTAATTTATGTATCATTTTTTAAAAATAAGAAGAAATCTCATTTCTACGTCACTTTGAGCAATTTTAGAAAAAATATTGAAGATAGAACAAGGAAAGAAATAAGTTTAAATAATATCATTAAAGGAAAAATCAAAGAAATCAAAGAGCTCTCATTTAATACACATAAGATAAGCACAAAAATACATAAACAAGTAGATAATATAATTATACGAAGTCTCAAACTAAAAATAGCTATATCAAAATATCAGCTAATTATTGCTAAAAAATGTCTAATTGTTTCTTTTTACTCTTATAAATTTAAATCTGAAAGATACTCTAAAATAGCTAATTAAGACCTCTTATGAATATATGCTTAAAATTTTGCAAAGGATAAAGAATAATAACTTAGATGAAGTATAATTTATTAGAGAACTATTTTAAAGGGGGGTAGCAATTTAGTTGGAAAATCAGGAATCAAAAACTTTATTTCTTACTTGTAAGCGAAACAAAAATTTCAAAATTATACATTATAGACCTTTAAAAGCAAAAAGAAGCTAAAAAACAGTTGAATTTAATAAATAGGATTATATAGTTCAGAAATAAAATGTTTAGAAAGCTAAAAAAGCTCTATAAGAGATGATTTAAATTGATGAAAATTGATTAAGAAGAATAAAAAAATAACTTGAAAGAAAATATCTTAAACATCTAATATTTGAAAGGAAATGTATTATTAAACTTGTAATAAATAAGTATAGACATATTAATGCTTTCAATTATAAGATAATTATTAGATATAGCAAAAATAATTTAAAGCAAAAAACTTTTATTAATTATTCTTGTCAAATATAATCAAATTAATGTTTGATATTAGAATAAACTTTGCATCTGCATATATATTTATTAAATAAATTATAATAGAATTAACAAATATTCTTTAAATTAGATAGAGTTCAATTAGAATTTGAAGCAGCAATGCTTTAGCAAATGTTAAATTAAAGATTTTCTCATTATTTGGTAAAACTTTTAAAGGATTTATAATTAATTCCTTTTTATTTTCTTTTTAAAACTTTCAATTATAGTTATATTGCTTTTTGAACCTAATAATTAAAATTTTTTCAGCTTTAGTTGTATACCTGAATTAAGTAAAACATAGAAAAGTTTTAAAAGATTTCAGATAAAATGAATTTTTAAACTATATATATCATACAAGTGTATTTCAGTGCAAATCTAGCAATAATTTAAGCTAAATTTAAAACTAAAATCAATTTTCAAATCTAATCTATTTGAATAATATCCGTCTTTAAAATAATATTCAATGAAACAAGGAGATTATATAAAATATATGTAAAAATGATTTTTTATTGGTTTTGTAAATAATTTCAAAACCTTCTTCAAATATTTCTAGTTAAATGATATCTTTAAAAGTAACTATAAGTTTTGTAAAAGATAATAGTGAATATTATTATTCATTTTGATACTTCAACTTTATTAAATTATATTAAAGGCAAGGCTTTTGGTAATTCGAGATTAAGTAAAACATTTTCAAAAGTTCTAAACATCTATAGTTATTCTTTTAATTAAATTTATTAATGAAATAACTTTTTAAATAAGATTAGGTAATTAGAGAAAATAATCGCAAAGATCAAGTTCTAAGTATAATATATTAATGTACAAATATCAACAACTATTCATATTTAAAATCAATTTATCTAAGTTTCAACTTTCTATTTAGCTCGCTTTAAAAAAATAAAATTAACAATAAGGCTACTTTTAAAATAAAAACATCTCTTTTATTCAAATTTACTATATCATCCTTAACATTAAATTAATGCTATTAATTAAAATTAGATTTTATGTTCTTTAACATGAATCTTAGCTATATTAGAATAATCTTTTTTTAGTTCTATCATAAATACAATTTAGCAAATTTCTTAGTCAAAGTTATTTTTTAATTTACGTATCATTATTAAATTAAATTAATATACTTAAATGTTAATCAAATCGTTTTGCCGATCACAGGACTTGAAATTTGGTCGCAGCTGCCACTATTTTTTTGCGTGGTTGAGTTTCACGGTCTTTTTTATTGAGAAGACAACTCTCATGAACAGATTCCGTGCTAAAATTCTAAAATATTTTTCTTTTATAGATTCCTTCCTTTGTTACATAAAGTCTTGATAAAATTCTTAATGTTTTTTATTCTTCATTTTTTGTGTTTGGTTTAAAAACTTTTACATCTTCTTAGAATATGTCAATATGATCCACAGTATCACCATTTTTTTTCTTTCTATTTTATTTTGAGTTCTTATATTCAAAATTTTTTCAATGTTTTACTTCTTGTGTTCATTTAGGTTGTTTCTTTACTATTTTCTTATTCTTTTATTTTTTTAGGATTGCGAGATTATTAATTTGTTTTGAGGATCTTCAATCTACATTAATACAACTGATGATGGAGGCAGTTAAGATTAAGACCAAATTTATTATCTTGTGATTTATTTATTAATATTGTCTTGAGTTAATCTATTTCAAGGTTGAGTTGCTCGTAGTTAGTAAGAATTTCTCGAATTTGATTTGTCAGATTTCAGATAGTGTTCTTCTTGTTTGACTATAACTTTATTTAGTTTTTTCAACTTATTCCTTTTCCATTCAAGAAGTTTCTGGGGTCAACCATGCGCTTTCCCTAGGAAGGAGATGAAGAGCTTGATTATTCTAAGGCCTACTTTTTTTACTCCTAAATTAGATTTGCTTTTCTTCTAGCCTTCTTAATTTCGGCCTTGCTAAGATGCTGTCCGATATTAAAGTCCATTTTTTTAGATAATTATTAAAGTATTTAAAATTTTAATTTACAAGTAATTAAAATTTCTATTGTAATAATTGCATTTCTATCAAGTTATTTAATTTATCTAATTAAGAATTTAGATAAATATAAAAATTAAAAATAGTCAATTAATTATACTTTTAGCTTAGGATTATTTTAAGTTCTCTCTAGATTAATTATGTTTTATTATTTGTTTATTTTAAATCTTTTGTTCTTTGCTAGTTAGCTTTAAAATTAAATATACCATAGACTTATTTATCTTTCAACCAAATTAAAAAATGTAAGAAGTTATCTTTTAAAAGAATTTGCTATTTCCTTTATTAATAACTAAATAAAAGCATTCAATTGCTAAATTATTTTTTTAATTTAATTGATGCTTCTTATTTTCATTGTTAGGTCAATCGAATTAGAATTAAATTAAAAATGACATATCTAAATAAATTTAAAGCTTTGTTTTATTCCAATTTTAAATGATTTTTTCTTTTCGCAAAACAATTGAAAGAAGGAAATTTTCTTAAGAATATTTCTAAAGAAAGATAGTTAATTATATTGATTAATTTCTGTTTAGTTTTAAGTTATTTATAATTTCTACTCAAAACTAAAATGATATCTAATTTTATTTATTTAGTTCTATTTTTACTTTTGTCTGCTAGTTTAATGTTTGATTTTGAAAATGTAAAATTTGTCTAAATTGAAAGTAAAGTCCTTCAAACTAAAAATAGAACTAGCTCCTTTAAGAATAATAATAGCTTAGCTAATTATAAAGCTTCTTATCTAAATACTTGCTTAAGTTATTAATTTTAAGCCTTTTTTTGTATAAAAGTATGAAATAGTTGCTCATAATAGCTATTGCTATATTTGCTTAAGCACAATCACAAAAAGCTTTAAACATATATCTAGCCATTTATACCAGCTTTATAATTTAAAAAGCATTTTTTTCTGAGTTATTTACAATATAAAAATTAAAGAGTTTTAAATTTGTTTCTCAATACTCTAAATTATAAATAAGGAAACCTTTCATTAAAATTATAATTGCATATTAGTGTACATCATAAAAGAATTTAGACTCGTAGAAAGAAAAGATTTTAATCTAATTATAAATTAAAAATAGTTGTTTGGCTAATATTTAGACTGAAGGCTTTAGCTTATTTAAATAATATAGTTAAAGTAAATATAAATGAAAATAAAAAAATTATAAAATAATTCTTAGTTTAAATGTTTTAGTTTCAAATTTATTATATAAAATGTAGTACTGAGATAGGGGATTACCAAACTAAGATTAAATTAAATTAAGTTCTGTCTAACGAAACTATCATTCAAATATGTTAAATTAGAGAGATTTATAAAGAGAATACTTTTCAGACAAAAGCTCTAATTTAATTTAAATTTAAAAATAAAGAGAAATATAAAATCTTTTGCCTTAAGACTAACATGAAGAGAAATAATAAGCTTAAGTAGAAGAGATAAGTTTATTAGCCATTGAAAATAAATAATTACATTAATCCAATAAAAGACTTAAAGTAAAATTTAGACTTAGATTCAAATTTATTGTTGATGTAATAAAGAATGGAAAGGGAAAAGCCAAGCATCGCCTTAAAAAATAATGAAAAAAATTAGTTTTACATATATTAGAAAAATAATTACTTTGGTGAGAATTTAAATGTGGGTTAGTAATCTAATCTAAGGTTAAATAAGAAACTAAAGATAATCCAACAGATTTGACTTAATTTAAATATGATTTGTAATAAATGAAAAAAGAGATTAATATCAATGATTACTAGCATAAAAATTTGAATTAATTTTAACTCTTATAATAAAATTATGATCAACTACAAGATAAAAATAAGAAAATAGAAAATGAAAAATAAGATTATCAATAATAAATGCAGAGACTTCAAGTAAATTAAACTAAAGGCTTAATTCATCAAACTAGTGATTAATAAGAATATTATAAACTTAGAGAAATTTAAAAGGACAATGATGATCTAAAAGAGTAAAATAAAGAATAAAAAAGTCAAATGCAAGCTTTATAAAATCAGAACAATGAATTAAAAAATTAGAACAGTCTATAACAGAATTTATTACAATAATAAAAAAAATGTTAGCCAAATTTTCAAGTATAGACAAGATAGTAAGATTAAGTAAGTAATAACTAAATCTAATTTTAAATGCAAAAAACTCTTAAAGAATATGAAAATAAAATAGAGCAATTGTAAGAATAAGTTGAACTTTTGCAAAATGAAGGTAAATAAAAATCTAAAGAAATTATGAGTTTAAAAATAAAACATAATGAAACTTTTGAAATACAAAGGCTTAAAGATTAAAATGAGTAATTAAACGTAAAAGTAAAAAAATAAGCAACTGATCTATAAGAATAATAAAAAGAAAACTAAGGAACTACTAAAAAAAATTAAGATTTATAAAATTAAATAAAATCTCTCCAAGATAAAGTTAAATAAATGGAACAATAATAGAAAGAAAAAAATGATCTAGAAAACAAATTTGATTAATAAATTAAATCCCTTGAAGAAAAAGTATATAAGATAGAAGCTGAAAAAAGAAAATAAAATCAAGAAATGTAAAGAACTATATAAGCTCTTCAACAAGAAAATCAAAATCTTAAATATCATAACGACAATTCAAAATAGGATTAAATCAAATTATAATAAAAATTTGATGAATATGAAAAAGAAATTAGATAATTATAGGCCTAAATTATCTAGAAAGATTAAGATTTTCAAATGTAATAGAATTAAAAGTAGATATTATAAAATAAATATTAAACAGATACCACATCTAACATTACTCAAAATAAAGCTACTGAAAATAGATTCTAAGTAAATTAGAGTTATTTAAATTTTTAGAATAAATTATAAAATTAAGAAATACCTTAATAAAATTTAGACTCTAAATAAATAAGATAAGTTTATCCTCGTAGATCTCTAAACAATCTTATAAAAGAATATAAATACAATTAAAACATTAATTCAGTTATTATAGGATTATAGTCTAAATACAACTCATATAGAAGTATAAAAGGTGATGGTAACTGCTATTTCCGAGCTGTTGGTTTCGCCTATCTAGAACATCTTCTCCGCTATACTACTCCAGTACAGCACATAGAAGATTTTATAAATAAAATAGAAAGTGATAGAGGATACTATTAAATAAGGCCAAACAATCGTAATAATAGTCATCAAATACTTAAGCAAACATTTCTTAGGCTTCTTAATAACTTGAGAGATAAAAAATAAGAGGATAAAAGTACCTCTAAATCATTCTATAATAAGAAATTGAAGAAAATAAAGATAAATAAGATGAAGCTCTCGTTTGGTAAATGAGATGTCTCACTGCTAATTACTTGGAATCGCATAAAGATTATTTCGAGCAGTTTTGTCAAACTTCTTACGAAGAACTTATTAAAAATGTATTAACAATGGATAAGGAAGCTGATGGTTTAAGAATTGATCCTCTATAATTAGTACTAAGGGTGAAGATCGAAATAGTTACAATAGATAGAAACTATGGAAAAGCATTTTAATTAGATTAGATGAAAAGAGCAGGAAAGTTTCCTTTGATTCATATTTTATGCAATTCTGGACATTATGATATAATCTATTCCAAAGATTAATCAAATGCTGATGGTTTTGATGAATAGAGAGAATAGTTTTAAGATAGAATAAAACTTCCACCGTAATATGATATTTAAAGGCTGGGATTACCCTTTTTCGTAACAGAAACATCTACTGGATAAGAGAGTCCCTTTTAAGAATCTAAGCCTTTTAAAATTTAATATGTTTTCCCTTATGTGAGTACAAGTGAAGCCGGAAATATTTAAAAAGAAATTAGAGAAGAATAGCAGAAAAAATATGTCTAACTGAAAAAGTGTGATTCTTGCTAAATAGAATTGGAGGTATAATATATAATAGAATTGAATTGCAAACATTCTTTTTGTAAGTAGGATTTAGAAGATTAAATCTAACTGAGAACTGGAGGAAATTACATTTTAAATAGTAAAAGAGCAAACTGTTTGAAATGCAATTATATATTAACGAAAGATGAATTAGTGAAAGTAGTGGGGAAAGAGAAATATGAAAGGGTCTTAAGATATGTATCTCGTTAATCCAATCTTTAACTCTAAATAGATTAAAATTAAAATTATTATTAAATACACTTATAAATTTTATTTATAGAATAGTTGATATTCTCTAATTTAAAAGAGCTATACATTTTACATTTTATTTTAAAAATTTAAAATATATAACTTGAGACAATAGATGCATAAAAGATAATACCAAAAAAAACTTTTAATTTATATTTAAATTAAAATAATAATAACCTTAGGAAATTTGGATTCTTTTTAATTTTCGAAGTGAATTATGATAATTTTTGAGTAATTACCTTCTTTTACCTTCATTATTTCTTTTATCGCAGTCTCAATATTCATTAATATGGAGTTTAATATAAAGATATAGTTAATCTTCTCTATTAGAGAAAAATCTAAATTGAGATATCATCTTTTAAGTTATAAAGTAATCAATTTTATACAAATTAGATTTAATCTATAATAGATATCAGCATTATGATAAAAAAATTAAAAAAAACTAAAATAGCTCGAACATTTAAAAAACATAAAATAGATGACTACATTTGTATTTATTTTAGATAAAGAAGTTGATAATTAAATTAATAAACAATAATAAATTTAAATCAATAGCTATACATGCTAAAAATAATTTTAAATTTATCAAATAAAAAATACTTTAAACTCAAGCAAAGATGTATCTAAATTTAAATTTTCTAAAATAATTTAAATGAATATACACAAAATAACAATAAAATTATCAGTTTTTAATTATTTATTTCGAAGATACTAAACTCATTTGATAGATTTAATAATCTTTTCCAAACAATAATTACATACTGACTCATTATTATTCGTTCAAGCTTTACTTAAAATTTAAATAAAGCAAGCATTCAAATATTTTTTAAATGATTTATTTAGAAATTTTTTGATGTTAGTTGGCGAACTTTTATAAATTTTCATTTCAAGGATATTAAATAATAAGAGAAAAAATAAAAATGATTTCATAATGTAAATATAAACTTATATATGCTCTGATTA
>CAMPDV010003228.1:0-51138 GCA_946699065.1 Loxodes magnus | reverse complement strand
ATATTAAAATTTCGTATTCTCACTCCAAAACACTTCAAAAACTATGCTTTTTTTTATGTAAAAATAAACTAACTTTTTTTCATACTTTGTTAACTCACTCTGATATTAAAATTTCGTATTCTCACTCCAAAACACTTCAAAAACTATGCTTTTTTTTATGTAAAAATAAACTAACTTTTTTTCATACTTTGTTAACTCACTCTGATATTAAAATTTCGTATTCTCACTCCAAAACACTTCAAAAACTATGCTTTTTTTTATGTAAAAATAAACTAACTTTTTTTCATACTTTGTTAACTCACTCTGATATTAAAATTTCGTATTCTCACTCCAAAACACTTCAAAAACTATGCTTTTTTTTATGTAAAAATAAACTAACTTTTTTTCATACTTTGTTAACTCACTCTGATATTAAAATTTCGTATTCTCACTCCAAAACACTTCAAAAACTATGCTTTTTTTTATGTAAAAATAAACTAACTTTTTTTCATACTTTGTTAACTCACTCTGATATTAAAATTTCGTATTCTCACTCCAAAACACTTCAAAAACTATGCTTTTTTCCCTTCTAAAAATAAACTAACTTTTTTTCATACTTTGTTAACTCACTCTGATATTAAAATTTCGTATTCTCACTCCAAAACACTTCAAAAACTATGCTTTTTTTTATGTAAAAATAAACTAACTTTTTTTCATACTTTGTTAACTCACTCTGATATTAAAATTTCGTATTCTCACTCCAAAACACTTCAAAAACTATGCTTTTTTTTATGTAAAAATAAACTAACTTTTTTTCATACTTTGTTAACTCACTCTGATATTAAAATTTCGTATTCTCACTCCAAAACACTTCAAAAACTATGCTTTTTTCCCTTCAAAAAATAAACTAACTTTTTTTCATACTTTGTTAACTCACTCTGATATTAAAATTTCGTATTCTCACTCCAAAACACTTCAAAAACTATGCTTTTTTTCTATGTAAAAATAAACTAACTTTTTTTCATACTTTGTTAACTCACTCTGATATTAAAATTTCGTATTCTCACTCCAAAACACTTCAAAAACTATGCTTTTTTCCCTTCTAAAAATAAACTAACTTTTTTTCATACTTTGTTAACTCACTCTGATATTAAAATTTCGTATTCTCACTCCAAAACACTTCAAAAACTATGCTTTTTTTTATGTAAAAATAAACTAACTTTTTTTCATACTTTGTTAACTCACTCTGATATTAAAATTTCGTATTCTCACTCCAAAACACTTCAAAAACTATGCTTTTTTTTATGTAAAAATAAACTAACTTTTTTTCATACTTTGTTAACTCACTCTGATATTAAAATTTCGTATTCTCACTCCAAAACACTTCAAAAACTATGCTTTTTTTCTATGTAAAAATAAACTAACTTTTTTTCATACTTTGTTAACTCACTCTGATATTAAAATTTCGTATTCTCACTCCAAAACACTTCAAAAACTATGCTTTTTTCCCTTCTAAAAATAAACTAACTTTTTTTCATACTTTGTTAACTCACTCTGATATTAAAATTTCGTATTCTCACTCCAAAACACTTCAAAAACTATGCTTTTTTTTATGTAAAAATAAACTAACTTTTTTTCATACTTTGTTAACTCACTCTGATATTAAAATTTCGTATTCTCACTCCAAAACACTTCAAAAACTATGCTTTTTTTTATGTAAAAATAAACTAACTTTTTTTCATACTTTGTTAACTCACTCTGATATTAAAATTTCGTATTCTCACTCCAAAACACTTCAAAAACTATGCTTTTTTTTATGTAAAAATAAACTAACTTTTTTTCATACTTTGTTAACTCACTCTGATATTAAAATTTCGTATTCTCACTCCAAAACACTTCAAAAACTATGCTTTTTTCCCTTAAAAAAATAAACTAACTTTTTTTCATACTTTGTTAACTCACTCTGATATTAAAATTTCGTATTCTCACTCCAAAACACTTCAAAAGCTATGCTTTTTTCCCTTCTAAAAATAAACTAACTTTTTTTCATACTTTGTTAACTCACTCTGATATTAAAATTTCGTATTCTCACTCCAAAACACTTCAAAAACTATGCTTTTTTCCCTTCAAAAAATAAACTAACTTTTTTTCATACTTTGTTAACTCACTCTGATATTAAAATTTCGTATTCTCACTCCAAAACACTTCAAAAACTATGCTTTTTTCCCTTCTAAAAATAAACTAACTTTTTTTCATACTTTGTTAACTCACTCTGATATTAAAATTTCGTATTCTCACTCCAAAACACTTCAAAAACTATGCTTTTTTTCTATGTAAAAATAAAACTAACTTTTTTTCATACTTTGTTAACTCACTCTGATATTAAAATTTCGTATTCTCACTCCTAAACACTTCAAAAACTATGCTTTTTTTTATGTAAAAATAAACTAACTTTTTTTCATACTTTGTTAACTCACTCTGATATTAAAATTTCGTATTCTCACTCCAAAACACTTCAAAAACTATGCTTTTTTTTATGTAAAAATAAACTAACTTTTTTTCATACTTTGTTAACTCACTCTGATATTAAAATTTCGTATTCTCACTCCAAAACACTTCAAAAACTATGCTTTTTTTTATGTAAAAATAAACTAACTTTTTTTCATACTTTGTTAACTCACTCTGATATTAAAATTTCGTATTCTCACTCCAAAACACTTCAAAAACTATGCTTTTTTTTATGTAAAAATAAACTAACTTTTTTTCATACTTTGTTAACTCACTCTGATATTAAAATTTCGTATTCTCACTCCAAAACACTTCAAAAACTATGCTTTTTTCCCTTCTAAAAATAAACTAACTTTTTTTCATACTTTGTTAACTCACTCTGATATTAAAATTTCGTATTCTCACTCCAAAACACTTCAAAAACTATGCTTTTTTCCCTTCAAAAAATAAACTAACTTTTTTTCATACTTTGTTAACTCACTCTGATATTAAAATTTCGTATTCTCACTCCAAAACACTTCAAAAACTATGCTTTTTTTTATGTAAAAATAAACTAACTTTTTTTCATACTTTGTTAACTCACTCTGATATTAAAATTTCGTATTCTCACTCCAAAACACTTCAAAAACTATGCTTTTTTTCTATGTAAAAATAAACTAACTTTTTTTCATACTTTGTTAACTCACTCTGATATTAAAATTTCGTATTCTCACTCCAAAACACTTCAAAAACTATGCTTTTTTCCCTTCTAAAAATAAACTAACTTTTTTTCATACTTTGTTAACTCACTCTGATATTAAAATTTCGTATTCTCACTCCAAAACACTTCAAAAACTATGCTTTTTTTTATGTAAAAATAAACTAACTTTTTTTCATACTTTGTTAACTCACTCTGATATTAAAATTTCGTATTCTCACTCCAAAACACTTCAAAAACTATGCTTTTTTTTATGTAAAAATAAACTAACTTTTTTTCATACTTTGTTAACTCACTCTGATATTAAAATTTCGTATTCTCACTCCAAAACACTTCAAAAACTATGCTTTTTTTTATGTAAAAATAAACTAACTTTTTTTCATACTTTGTTAACTCACTCTGATATTAAAATTTCGTATTCTCACTCCAAAACACTTCAAAAACTATGCTTTTTTTTATGTAAAAATAAACTAACTTTTTTTCATACTTTGTTAACTCACTCTGATATTAAAATTTCGTATTCTCACTCCAAAACACTTCAAAAACTATGCTTTTTTCCCTTCTAAAAATAAACTAACTTTTTTTCATACTTTGTTAACTCACTCTGATATTAAAATTTCGTATTCTCACTCCAAAACACTTCAAAAACTATGCTTTTTTTTATGTAAAAATAAACTAACTTTTTTTCATACTTTGTTAACTCACTCTGATATTAAAATTTCGTATTCTCACTCCAAAACACTTCAAAAACTATGCTTTTTTTTATGTAAAAATAAACTAACTTTTTTTCATACTTTGTTAACTCACTCTGATATTAAAATTTCGTATTCTCACTCCAAAACACTTCAAAAACTATGCTTTTTTTTATGTAAAAATAAACTAACTTTTTTTCATACTTTGTTAACTCACTCTGATATTAAAATTTCGTATTCTCACTCCAAAACACTTCAAAAACTATGCTTTTTTTTATGTAAAAATAAACTAACTTTTTTTCATACTTTGTTAACTCACTCTGATATTAAAATTTCGTATTCTCACTCCAAAACACTTCAAAAACTATGCTTTTTTTTATGTAAAAATAAACTAACTTTTTTTCATACTTTGTTAACTCACTCTGATATTAAAATTTCGTATTCTCACTCCAAAACACTTCAAAAACTATGCTTTTTTTTATGTAAAAATAAACTAACTTTTTTTCATACTTTGTTAACTCACTCTGATATTAAAATTTCGTATTCTCACTCCAAAACACTTCAAAAACTATGCTTTTTTCCCTTAAAAAAATAAACTAACTTTTTTTCATACTTTGTTAACTCACTCTGATATTAAAATTTCGTATTCTCACTCCAAAACACTTCAAAAACTATGCTTTTTTCCCTTCTAAAAATAAACTAACTTTTTTTCATACTTTGTTAACTCACTCTGATATTAAAATTTCGTATTCTCACTCCAAAACACTTCAAAAACTATGCTTTTTTTTATGTAAAAATAAACTAACTTTTTTTCATACTTTGTTAACTCACTCTGATATTAAAATTTCGTATTCTCACTCCAAAACACTTCAAAAACTATGCTTTTTTTTATGTAAAAATAAACTAACTTTTTTTCATACTTTGTTAACTCACTCTGATATTAAAATTTCGTATTCTCACTCCAAAACACTTCAAAAACTATGCTTTTTTTCTATGTAAAAATAAACTAACTTTTTTTCATACTTTGTTAACTCACTCTGATATTAAAATTTCGTATTCTCACTCCAAAACACTTCAAAAACTATGCTTTTTTTTATGTAAAAATAAACTAACTTTTTTTCATACTTTGTTAACTCACTCTGATATTAAAATTTCGTATTCTCACTCCAAAACACTTCAAAAACTATGCTTTTTTTTATGTAAAAATAAACTAACTTTTTTTCATACTTTGTTAACTCACTCTGATATTAAAATTTCGTATTCTCACTCCAAAACACTTCAAAAACTATGCTTTTTTTTATGTAAAAATAAACTAACTTTTTTTCATACTTTGTTAACTCACTCTGATATTAAAATTTCGTATTCTCACTCCAAAACACTTCAAAAACTATGCTTTTTTCCCTTCTAAAAATAAACTAACTTTTTTTCATACTTTGTTAACTCACTCTGATATTAAAATTTCGTATTCTCACTCCAAAACACTTCAAAAACTATGCTTTTTTTTATGTAAAAATAAACTAACTTTTTTTCATACTTTGTTAACTCACTCTGATATTAAAATTTCGTATTCTCACTCCAAAACACTTCAAAAACTATGCTTTTTTTTATGTAAAAATAAACTAACTTTTTTTCATACTTTGTTAACTCACTCTGATATTAAAATTTCGTATTCTCACTCCAAAACACTTCAAAAACTATGCTTTTTTTTATGTAAAAATAAACTAACTTTTTTTCATACTTTGTTAACTCACTCTGATATTAAAATTTCGTATTCTCACTCCAAAACACTTCAAAAACTATGCTTTTTTCCCTTCTAAAAATAAACTAACTTTTTTTCATACTTTGTTAACTCACTCTGATATTAAAATTTCGTATTCTCACTCCAAAACACTTCAAAAACTATGCTTTTTTTTATGTAAAAATAAACTAACTTTTTTTCATACTTTGTTAACTCACTCTGATATTAAAATTTCGTATTCTCACTCCAAAACACTTCAAAAACTATGCTTTTTTTTATGTAAAAATAAACTAACTTTTTTTCATACTTTGTTAACTCACTCTGATATTAAAATTTCGTATTCTCACTCCAAAACACTTCAAAAACTATGCTTTTTTCCCTTAAAAAAATAAACTAACTTTTTTTCATACTTTGTTAACTCACTCTGATATTAAAATTTCGTATTCTCACTCCAAAACACTTCAAAAACTATGCTTTTTTTTATGTAAAAATAAACTAACTTTTTTTCATACTTTGTTAACTCACTCTGATATTAAAATTTCGTATTCTCACTCCAAAACACTTCAAAAACTATGCTTTTTTTTATGTAAAAATAAACTAACTTTTTTTCATACTTTGTTAACTCACTCTGATATTAAAATTTCGTATTCTCACTCCAAAACACTTCAAAAACTATGCTTTTTTTTATGTAAAAATAAACTAACTTTTTTTCATACTTTGTTAACTCACTCTGATATTAAAATTTCGTATTCTCACTCCAAAACACTTCAAAAACTATGCTTTTTTTCTATGTAAAAATAAACTAACTTTTTTTCATACTTTGTTAACTCACTCTGATATTAAAATTTCGTATTCTCACTCCAAAACACTTCAAAAACTATGCTTTTTTTTATGTAAAAATAAACTAACTTTTTTTCATACTTTGTTAACTCACTCTGATATTAAAATTTCGTATTCTCACTCCAAAACACTTCAAAAACTATGCTTTTTTTTATGTAAAAATAAACTAACTTTTTTTCATACTTTGTTAACTCACTCTGATATTAAAATTTCGTATTCTCACTCCAAAACACTTCAAAAACTATGCTTTTTTTTATGTAAAAATAAACTAACTTTTTTTCATACTTTGTTAACTCACTCTGATATTAAAATTTCGTATTCTCACTCCAAAACACTTCAAAAACTATGCTTTTTTTTATGTAAAAATAAACTAACTTTTTTTCATACTTTGTTAACTCACTCTGATATTAAAATTTCGTATTCTCACTCCAAAACACTTCAAAAACTATGCTTTTTTTTATGTAAAAATAAACTAACTTTTTTTCATACTTTGTTAACTCACTCTGATATTAAAATTTCGTATTCTCACTCCAAAACACTTCAAAAACTATGCTTTTTTTTATGTAAAAATAAACTAACTTTTTTTCATACTTTGTTAACTCACTCTGATATTAAAATTTCGTATTCTCACTCCAAAACACTTCAAAAACTATGCTTTTTTTTATGTAAAAATAAACTAACTTTTTTTCATACTTTGTTAACTCACTCTGATATTAAAATTTCGTATTCTCACTCCAAAACACTTCAAAAACTATGCTTTTTTTTATGTAAAAATAAACTAACTTTTTTTCATACTTTGTTAACTCACTCTGATATTAAAATTTCGTATTCTCACTCCAAAACACTTCAAAAACTATGCTTTTTTTTATGTAAAAATAAACTAACTTTTTTTCATACTTTGTTAACTCACTCTGATATTAAAATTTCGTATTCTCACTCCAAAACACTTCAAAAACTATGCTTTTTTTTATGTAAAAATAAACTAACTTTTTTTCATACTTTGTTAACTCACTCTGATATTAAAATTTCGTATTCTCACTCCAAAACACTTCAAAAACTATGCTTTTTTTTATGTAAAAATAAACTAACTTTTTTTCATACTTTGTTAACTCACTCTGATATTAAAATTTCGTATTCTCACTCCAAAACACTTCAAAAACTATGCTTTTTTTTATGTAAAAATAAACTAACTTTTTTTCATACTTTGTTAACTCACTCTGATATTAAAATTTCGTATTCTCACTCCAAAACACTTCAAAAACTATGCTTTTTTTTATGTAAAAATAAACTAACTTTTTTTCATACTTTGTTAACTCACTCTGATATTAAAATTTCGTATTCTCACTCCAAAACACTTCAAAAACTATGCTTTTTTTTATGTAAAAATAAACTAACTTTTTTTCATACTTTGTTAACTCACTCTGATATTAAAATTTCGTATTCTCACTCCAAAACACTTCAAAAACTATGCTTTTTTTTATGTAAAAATAAACTAACTTTTTTTCATACTTTGTTAACTCACTCTGATATTAAAATTTCGTATTCTCACTCCAAAACACTTCAAAAACTATGCTTTTTTTTATGTAAAAATAAACTAACTTTTTTTCATACTTTGTTAACTCACTCTGATATTAAAATTTCGTATTCTCACTCCAAAACACTTCAAAAACTATGCTTTTTTCCCTTCTAAAAATAAACTAACTTTTTTTCATACTTTGTTAACTCACTCTGATATTAAAATTTCGTATTCTCACTCCAAAACACTTCAAAAACTATGCTTTTTTCCCTTCTAAAAATAAACTAACTTTTTTTCATACTTTGTTAACTCACTCTGATATTAAAATTTCGTATTCTCACTCCAAAACACTTCAAAAACTATGCTTTTTTTTATGTAAAAATAAACTAACTTTTTTTCATACTTTGTTAACTCACTCTGATATTAAAATTTCGTATTCTCACTCCAAAACACTTCAAAAACTATGCTTTTTTTTATGTAAAAATAAACTAACTTTTTTTCATACTTTGTTAACTCACTCTGATATTAAAATTTCGTATTCTCACTCCAAAACACTTCAAAAACTATGCTTTTTTTTATGTAAAAATAAACTAACTTTTTTTCATACTTTGTTAACTCACTCTGATATTAAAATTTCGTATTCTCACTCCAAAACACTTCAAAAACTATGCTTTTTTTTATGTAAAAATAAACTAACTTTTTTTCATACTTTGTTAACTCACTCTGATATTAAAATTTCGTATTCTCACTCCAAAACACTTCAAAAACTATGCTTTTTTTTTCTAAAAATAAACTAACTTTTTTTCATACTTTGTTAACTCACTCTGATATTAAAATTTCGTATTCTCACTCCAAAACACTTCAAAAACTATGCTTTTTTTTATGTAAAAATAAACTAACTTTTTTTCATACTTTGTTAACTCACTCTGATATTAAAATTTCGTATTCTCACTCCAAAACACTTCAAAAACTATGCTTTTTTTTATTCAAAAATAAACTAACTTTTTTTCATACTTTGTTAACTCACTCTGATATTAAAATTTCGTATTCTCACTCCAAAACACTTCAAAAACTATGCTTTTTTTCTATGTAAAAATAAACTAACTTTTTTTCATACTTTGTTAACTCACTCTGATATTAAAATTTCGTATTCTCACTCCAAAACACTTCAAAAACTATGCTTTTTTTTTCTAAAAATAAACTAACTTTTTTTCATACTTTGTTAACTCACTCTGATATTAAAATTTCGTATTCTCACTCCAAAACACTTCAAAAACTATGCTTTTTTTTATGTAAAAATAAACTAACTTTTTTTCATACTTTGTTAACTCACTCTGATATTAAAATTTCGTATTCTCACTCCAAAACACTTCAAAAACTATGCTTTTTTTTATGTAAAAATAAACTAACTTTTTTTCATACTTTGTTAACTCACTCTGATATTAAAATTTCGTATTCTCACTCCAAAACACTTCAAAAACTATGCTTTTTTTTATGTAAAAATAAACTAACTTTTTTTCATACTTTGTTAACTCACTCTGATATTAAAATTTCGTATTCTCACTCCAAAACACTTCAAAAACTATGCTTTTTTTTATGTAAAAATAAACTAACTTTTTTTCATACTTTGTTAACTCACTCTGATATTAAAATTTCGTATTCTCACTCCAAAACACTTCAAAAACTATGCTTTTTTTTATGTAAAAATAAACTAACTTTTTTTCATACTTTGTTAACTCACTCTGATATTAAAATTTCGTATTCTCACTCCAAAACACTTCAAAAACTATGCTTTTTTTTATGTAAAAATAAACTAACTTTTTTTCATACTTTGTTAACTCACTCTGATATTAAAATTTCGTATTCTCACTCCAAAACACTTCAAAAACTATGCTTTTTTTTATGTAAAAATAAACTAACTTTTTTTCATACTTTGTTAACTCACTCTGATATTAAAATTTCGTATTCTCACTCCAAAACACTTCAAAAACTATGCTTTTTTTTATGTAAAAATAAACTAACTTTTTTTCATACTTTGTTAACTCACTCTGATATTAAAATTTCGTATTCTCACTCCAAAACACTTCAAAAACTATGCTTTTTTCTATGTAAAAATAAACTAACTTTTTTTCATACTTTGTTAACTCACTCTGATATTAAAATTTCGTATTCTCACTCCAAAACACTTCAAAAACTATGCTTTTTTTTATGTAAAAATAAACTAACTTTTTTTCATACTTTGTTAACTCACTCTGATATTAAAATTTCGTATTCTCACTCCAAAACACTTCAAAAACTATGCTTTTTTTTATGTAAAAATAAACTAACTTTTTTTCATACTTTGTTAACTCACTCTGATATTAAAATTTCGTATTCTCACTCCAAAACACTTCAAAAACTATGCTTTTTTTTATGTAAAAATAAACTAACTTTTTTTCATACTTTGTTAACTCACTCTGATATTAAAATTTCGTATTCTCACTCCAAAACACTTCAAAAACTATGCTTTTTTTTATGTAAAAATAAACTAACTTTTTTTCATACTTTGTTAACTCACTCTGATATTAAAATTTCGTATTCTCACTCCAAAACACTTCAAAAACTATGCTTTTTTTTATGTAAAAATAAACTAACTTTTTTTCATACTTTGTTAACTCACTCTGATATTAAAATTTCGTATTCTCACTCCAAAACACTTCAAAAACTATGCTTTTTTTTATGTAAAAATAAACTAACTTTTTTTCATACTTTGTTAACTCACTCTGATATTAAAATTTCGTATTCTCACTCCAAAACACTTCAAAAACTATGCTTTTTTTTATGTAAAAATAAACTAACTTTTTTTCATACTTTGTTAACTCACTCTGATATTAAAATTTCGTATTCTCACTCCAAAACACTTCAAAAACTATGCTTTTTTTTATGTAAAAATAAACTAACTTTTTTTCATACTTTGTTAACTCACTCTGATATTAAAATTTCGTATTCTCACTCCAAAACACTTCAAAAACTATGCTTTTTTTTATGTAAAAATAAACTAACTTTTTTTCATACTTTGTTAACTCACTCTGATATTAAAATTTCGTATTCTCACTCCAAAACACTTCAAAAACTATGCTTTTTTTTATGTAAAAATAAACTAACTTTTTTTCATACTTTGTTAACTCACTCTGAAAAGCATAGTTTTTGAAGTGTTTTGGAGTGAGAATACGAAATTTTAATATCAGAGTGAGTTAACAAAGTATGAAAAAAAGTTAGTTTATTTTTACATAAAAAAAAGCATAGTTTTTGAAGTGTTTTGGAGTGAGAATACGAAATTTTAATATCAGAGTGAGTTAACAAAGTATGAAAAAAAGTTAGTTTATTTTTACATAAAAAAAAGCATAGTTTTTGAAGTGTTTTGGAGTGAGAATACGAAATTTTAATATCAGAGTGAGTTAACAAAGTATGAAAAAAAGTTAGTTTATTTTTACATAAAAAAAGCATAGTTTTTGAAGTGTTTTGGAGTGAGAATACGAAATTTTAATATCAGAGTGAGTTAACAAAGTATGAAAAAAAGTTAGTTTATTTTTACATAAAAAAAAGCATAGTTTTTGAAGTGTTTTGGAGTGAGAATACGAAATTTTAATATCAGAGTGAGTTAACAAAGTATGAAAAAAAGTTAGTTTATTTTTACATAAAAAAAAGCATAGTTTTTGAAGTGTTTTGGAGTGAGAATACGAAATTTTAATATCAGAGTGAGTTAACAAAGTATGAAAAAAAGTTAGTTTATTTTTACATAAAAAAAAGCATAGTTTTTGAAGTGTTTTGGAGTGAGAATACGAAATTTTAATATCAGAGTGAGTTAACAAAGTATGAAAAAAAGTTAGTTTATTTTTACATAAAAAAAAGCATAGTTTTTGAAGTGTTTTGGAGTGAGAATACGAAATTTTAATATCAGAGTGAGTTAACAAAGTATGAAAAAAAGTTAGTTTATTTTTACATAAAAAAAAAGCATAGTTTTTGAAGTGTTTTGGAGTGAGAATACGAAATTTTAATATCAGAGTGAGTTAACAAAGTATGAAAAAAAGTTAGTTTATTTTTACATAAAAAAAAGCATAGTTTTTGAAGTGTTTTGGAGTGAGAATACGAAATTTTAATATCAGAGTGAGTTAACAAAGTATGAAAAAAAGTTAGTTTATTTTTACATAAAAAAAAGCATAGTTTTTGAAGTGTTTTGGAGTGAGAATACGAAATTTTAATATCAGAGTGAGTTAACAAAGTATGAAAAAAAGTTAGTTTATTTTTACATAAAAAAAAGCATAGTTTTTGAAGTGTTTTGGAGTGAGAATACGAAATTTTAATATCAGAGTGAGTTAACAAAGTATGAAAAAAAGTTAGTTTATTTTTACATAAAAAAAAGCATAGTTTTTGAAGTGTTTTGGAGTGAGAATACGAAATTTTAATATCAGAGTGAGTTAACAAAGTATGAAAAAAAGTTAGTTTATTTTTAATAAAAAAAAGCATAGTTTTTGAAGTGTTTTGGAGTGAGAATACGAAATTTTAATATCAGAGTGAGTTAACAAAGTATGAAAAAAAGTTAGTTTATTTTTACATAGGGAAAAAAAGCATAGTTTTTGAAGTGTTTTGGAGTGAGAATACGAAATTTTAATATCAGAGTGAGTTAACAAAGTATGAAAAAAAGTTAGTTTATTTTTACATAAAAAAAAGCATAGTTTTTGAAGTGTTTTGGAGTGAGAATACGAAATTTTAATATCAGAGTGAGTTAACAAAGTATGAAAAAAAGTTAGTTTATTTTTACATAGAAAAAAAGCATAGTTTTTGAAGTGTTTTGGAGTGAGAATACGAAATTTTAATATCAGAGTGAGTTAACAAAGTATGAAAAAAAGTTAGTTTATTTTTAGAAGGGAAAAAAAGCATAGTTTTTGAAGTGTTTTGGAGTGAGAATACGAAATTTTAATATCAGAGTGAGTTAACAAAGTATGAAAAAAAGTTAGTTTATTTTTACATAAAAAAAAGCATAGTTTTTGAAGTGTTTTGGAGTGAGAATACGAAATTTTAATATCAGAGTGAGTTAACAAAGTATGAAAAAAAGTTAGTTTATTTTTAGAAGGGAAAAAAGCATAGTTTTTGAAGTGTTTTGGAGTGAGAATACGAAATTTTAATATCAGAGTGAGTTAACAAAGTATGAAAAAAAGTTAGTTTATTTTTACATAAAAAAAAGCATAGTTTTTGAAGTGTTTTGGAGTGAGAATACGAAATTTTAATATCAGAGTGAGTTAACAAAGTATGAAAAAAAGTTAGTTTATTTTTACATAAAAAAAGCATAGTTTTTGAAGTGTTTTGGAGTGAGAATACGAAATTTTAATATCAGAGTGAGTTAACAAAGTATGAAAAAAAGTTAGTTTATTTTTACATAGAAAAAAAGCATAGTTTTTGAAGTGTTTTGGAGTGAGAATACGAAATTTTAATATCAGAGTGAGTTAACAAAGTATGAAAAAAAGTTAGTTTATTTTTACATAAAAAAAAGCATAGTTTTTGAAGTGTTTTGGAGTGAGAATACGAAATTTTAATATCAGAGTGAGTTAACAAAGTATGAAAAAAAGTTAGTTTATTTTTTGAAGGGAAAAAAAAGCATAGTTTTTGAAGTGTTTTGGAGTGAGAATACGAAATTTTAATATCAGAGTGAGTTAACAAAGTATGAAAAAAAGTTAGTTTATTTTTAGAAGGGAAAAAAAAGCATAGTTTTTGAAGTGTTTTGGAGTGAGAATACGAAATTTTAATATCAGAGTGAGTTAACAAAGTATGAAAAAAAGTTAGTTTATTTTTACATAAAAAAAAGCATAGTTTTTGAAGTGTTTTGGAGTGAGAATACGAAATTTTAATATCAGAGTGAGTTAACAAAGTATGAAAAAAAGTTAGTTTATTTTTACATAAAAAAAAGCATAGTTTTTGAAGTGTTTTGGAGTGAGAATACGAAATTTTAATATCAGAGTGAGTTAACAAAGTATGAAAAAAAGTTAGTTTATTTTTACATAAAAAAAAGCATAGTTTTTGAAGTGTTTTGGAGTGAGAATACGAAATTTTAATATCAGAGTGAGTTAACAAAGTATGAAAAAAAGTTAGTTTATTTTTACATAAAAAAAAGCATAGTTTTTGAAGTGTTTTGGAGTGAGAATACGAAATTTTAATATCAGAGTGAGTTAACAAAGTATGAAAAAAAGTTAGTTTATTTTTACAAGGGAAAAAAAGCATAGTTTTTGAAGTGTTTTGGAGTGAGAATACGAAATTTTAATATCAGAGTGAGTTAACAAAGTATGAAAAAAAGTTAGTTTATTTTTACATAGGGAAAAAAGCATAGTTTTTGAAGTGTTTTGGAGTGAGAATACGAAATTTTAATATCAGAGTGAGTTAACAAAGTATGAAAAAAAGTTAGTTTATTTTTACATAAAAAAAAGCATAGTTTTTGAAGTGTTTTGGAGTGAGAATACGAAATTTTAATATCAGAGTGAGTTAACAAAGTATGAAAAAAAGTTAGTTTATTTTTACATAAAAAAAAGCATAGTTTTTGAAGTGTTTTGGAGTGAGAATACGAAATTTTAATATCAGAGTGAGTTAACAAAGTATGAAAAAAAGTTAGTTTATTTTTAAGGGAAAAAAAAGCATAGTTTTTGAAGTGTTTTGGAGTGAGAATACGAAATTTTAATATCAGAGTGAGTTAACAAAGTATGAAAAAAAGTTAGTTTATTTTTACATAAAAAAAAGCATAGTTTTTGAAGTGTTTTGGAGTGAGAATACGAAATTTTAATATCAGAGTGAGTTAACAAAGTATGAAAAAAAGTTAGTTTATTTTTAGAAGGGAAAAAAGCATAGTTTTTGAAGTGTTTTGGAGTGAGAATACGAAATTTTAATATCAGAGTGAGTTAACAAAGTATGAAAAAAAGTTAGTTTATTTTTACATAAGGGAAAAAAGCATAGTTTTTGAAGTGTTTTGGAGTGAGAATACGAAATTTTAATATCAGAGTGAGTTAACAAAGTATGAAAAAAAGTTAGTTTATTTTTTGACATAAAAAAAAGCATAGTTTTTGAAGTGTTTTGGAGTGAGAATACGAAATTTTAATATCAGAGTGAGTTAACAAAGTATGAAAAAAAGTTAGTTTATTTTTAGAAGGGAAAAAAGCATAGTTTTTGAAGTGTTTTGGAGTGAGAATACGAAATTTTAATATCAGAGTGAGTTAACAAAGTATGAAAAAAAGTTAGTTTATTTTTTAAAAAAAAGCATAGTTTTTGAAGTGTTTTGGAGTGAGAATACGAAATTTTAATATCAGAGTGAGTTAACAAAGTATGAAAAAAAGTTAGTTTATTTTTACATAAAAAAAAGCATAGTTTTTGAAGTGTTTTGGAGTGAGAATACGAAATTTTAATATCAGAGTGAGTTAACAAAGTATGAAAAAAAGTTAGTTTATTTTTTGATAGGGAAAAAAGCATAGTTTTTGAAGTGTTTTGGAGTGAGAATACGAAATTTTAATATCAGAGTGAGTTAACAAAGTATGAAAAAAAGTTAGTTTATTTTTACATAAAAAAAAGCATAGTTTTTGAAGTGTTTTGGAGTGAGAATACGAAATTTTAATATCAGAGTGAGTTAACAAAGTATGAAAAAAAGTTAGTTTATTTTTACATAAAAAAAAGCATAGTTTTTGAAGTGTTTTGGAGTGAGAATACGAAATTTTAATATCAGAGTGAGTTAACAAAGTATGAAAAAAAGTTAGTTTATTTTTACATAGTGAAAACGAAGCATAGTTTTTGAAGTGTTTTGGAGTGAGAATACGAAATTTTAATATCAGAGTGAGTTAACAAAGTATGAAAAAAAGTTAGTTTATTTTTACATAGAAAAAAAGCATAGTTTTTGAAGTGTTTTGGAGTGAGAATACGAAATTTTAATATCAGAGTGAGTTAACAAAGTATGAAAAAAAGTTAGTTTATTTTTACATAAGGGAAAAAAGCATAGTTTTTGAAGTGTTTTGGAGTGAGAATACGAAATTTTAATATCAGAGTGAGTTAACAAAGTATGAAAAAAAGTTAGTTTATTTTTTAAGGGAAAAAAGCATAGTTTTTGAAGTGTTTTGGAGTGAGAATACGAAATTTTAATATCAGAGTGAGTTAACAAAGTATGAAAAAAAGTTAGTTTATTTTTAGAAGGGAAAAAAAGCATAGTTTTTGAAGTGTTTTGGAGTGAGAATACGAAATTTTAATATCAGAGTGAGTTAACAAAGTATGAAAAAAAGTTAGTTTATTTTTTGAAGGGAAAAAAGCATAGTTTTTGAAGTGTTTTGGAGTGAGAATACGAAATTTTAATATCAGAGTGAGTTAACAAAGTATGAAAAAAAGTTAGTTTATTTTTTGAAGGGAAAAAAGCATAGTTTTTGAAGTGTTTTGGAGTGAGAATACGAAATTTTAATATCAGAGTGAGTTAACAAAGTATGAAAAAAAGTTAGTTTATTTTTTGAAGGGAAAAAAGCATAGTTTTTGAAGTGTTTTGGAGTGAGAATACGAAATTTTAATATCAGAGTGAGTTAACAAAGTATGAAAAAAAGTTAGTTTATTTTTACATAAAAAAAAGCATAGTTTTTGAAGTGTTTTGGAGTGAGAATACGAAATTTTAATATCAGAGTGAGTTAACAAAGTATGAAAAAAAGTTAGTTTATTTTTACATAAAAAAAAGCATAGTTTTTGAAGTGTTTTGGAGTGAGAATACGAAATTTTAATATCAGAGTGAGTTAACAAAGTATGAAAAAAAGTTAGTTTATTTTTTGAAGGGAAAAAAGCATAGTTTTTGAAGTGTTTTGGAGTGAGAATACGAAATTTTAATATCAGAGTGAGTTAACAAAGTATGAAAAAAAGTTAGTTTATTTTTAGAAGGGAAAAAAGCATAGTTTTTGAAGTGTTTTGGAGTGAGAATACGAAATTTTAATATCAGAGTGAGTTAACAAAGTATGAAAAAAAGTTAGTTTATTTTTAGATAAAAAAAAGCATAGTTTTTGAAGTGTTTTGGAGTGAGAATACGAAATTTTAATATCAGAGTGAGTTAACAAAGTATGAAAAAAAGTTAGTTTATTTTTACATAGAAAAAAAGCATAGTTTTTGAAGTGTTTTGGAGTGAGAATACGAAATTTTAATATCAGAGTGAGTTAACAAAGTATGAAAAAAAGTTAGTTTATTTTTACATAGAAAAAAGCATAGTTTTTGAAGTGTTTTGGAGTGAGAATACGAAATTTTAATATCAGAGTGAGTTAACAAAGTATGAAAAAAAGTTAGTTTATTTTTTGAAGGGAAAAAAAGCATAGTTTTTGAAGTGTTTTGGAGTGAGAATACGAAATTTTAATATCAGAGTGAGTTAACAAAGTATGAAAAAAAGTTAGTTTATTTTTAGAAGGGAAAAAAGCATAGTTTTTGAAGTGTTTTGGAGTGAGAATACGAAATTTTAATATCAGAGTGAGTTAACAAAGTATGAAAAAAAGTTAGTTTATTTTTTGAAGGGAAAAAAGCATAGTTTTTGAAGTGTTTTGGAGTGAGAATACGAAATTTTAATATCAGAGTGAGTTAACAAAGTATGAAAAAAAGTTAGTTTATTTTTACATAGAAAAAAAGCATAGTTTTTGAAGTGTTTTGGAGTGAGAATACGAAATTTTAATATCAGAGTGAGTTAACAAAGTATGAAAAAAAGTTAGTTTATTTTTACATAAAAAAAAGCATAGTTTTTGAAGTGTTTTGGAGTGAGAATACGAAATTTTAATATCAGAGTGAGTTAACAAAGTATGAAAAAAAGTTAGTTTATTTTTACATAGAAAAAAAGCATAGTTTTTGAAGTGTTTTGGAGTGAGAATACGAAATTTTAATATCAGAGTGAGTTAACAAAGTATGAAAAAAAGTTAGTTTATTTTTTGAAGGGAAAAAAAGCATAGTTTTTGAAGTGTTTTGGAGTGAGAATACGAAATTTTAATATCAGAGTGAGTTAACAAAGTATGAAAAAAAGTTAGTTTATTTTTACATAGAAAAAAAGCATAGTTTTTGAAGTGTTTTGGAGTGAGAATACGAAATTTTAATATCAGAGTGAGTTAACAAAGTATGAAAAAAAGTTAGTTTATTTTTAGAAGGGAAAAAAGCATAGTTTTTGAAGTGTTTTGGAGTGAGAATACGAAATTTTAATATCAGAGTGAGTTAACAAAGTATGAAAAAAAGTTAGTTTATTTTTTGAAGGGAAAAAAGCATAGTTTTTGAAGTGTTTTGGAGTGAGAATACGAAATTTTAATATCAGAGTGAGTTAACAAAGTATGAAAAAAAGTTAGTTTATTTTTTGAAGGGAAAAAAGCATAGTTTTTGAAGTGTTTTGGAGTGAGAATACGAAATTTTAATATCAGAGTGAGTTAACAAAGTATGAAAAAAAGTTAGTTTATTTTTACATAGAAAAAAGCATAGTTTTTGAAGTGTTTTGGAGTGAGAATACGAAATTTTAATATCAGAGTGAGTTAACAAAGTATGAAAAAAAGTTAGTTTATTTTTTGAAGGGAAAAAAGCATAGTTTTTGAAGTGTTTTGGAGTGAGAATACGAAATTTTAATATCAGAGTGAGTTAACAAAGTATGAAAAAAAGTTAGTTTATTTTTAGAAGGGAAAAAAGCATAGTTTTTGAAGTGTTTTGGAGTGAGAATACGAAATTTTAATATCAGAGTGAGTTAACAAAGTATGAAAAAAAGTTAGTTTATTTTTTGAAGGGAAAAAAGCATAGTTTTTGAAGTGTTTTGGAGTGAGAATACGAAATTTTAATATCAGAGTGAGTTAACAAAGTATGAAAAAAAGTTAGTTTATTTTTAGAAGGGAAAAAAGCATAGTTTTTGAAGTGTTTTGGAGTGAGAATACGAAATTTTAATATCAGAGTGAGTTAACAAAGTATGAAAAAAAGTTAGTTTATTTTTTGAAGGGAAAAAAGCATAGTTTTTGAAGTGTTTTGGAGTGAGAATACGAAATTTTAATATCAGAGTGAGTTAACAAAGTATGAAAAAAAGTTAGTTTATTTTTTGAAGGGAAAAAAGCATAGTTTTTGAAGTGTTTTGGAGTGAGAATACGAAATTTTAATATCAGAGTGAGTTAACAAAGTATGAAAAAAAGTTAGTTTATTTTTACATAGAAAACAAGCATAGTTTTTGAAGTGTTTTGGAGTGAGAATACGAAATTTTAATATCAGAGTGAGTTAACAAAGTATGAAAAAAAGTTAGTTTATTTTTTGAAGGGAAAAAAGCATAGTTTTTGAAGTGTTTTGGAGTGAGAATACGAAATTTTAATATCAGAGTGAGTTAACAAAGTATGAAAAAAAGTTAGTTTATTTTTAGAAGGGAAAAAAGCATAGTTTTTGAAGTGTTTTGGAGTGAGAATACGAAATTTTAATATCAGAGTGAGTTAACAAAGTATGAAAAAAAGTTAGTTTATTTTTTGAAGGGAAAAAAGCATAGTTTTTGAAGTGTTTTGGAGTGAGAATACGAAATTTTAATATCAGAGTGAGTTAACAAAGTATGAAAAAAAGTTAGTTTATTTTTTGAAGGGAAAAAAGCATAGTTTTTGAAGTGTTTTGGAGTGAGAATACGAAATTTTAATATCAGAGTGAGTTAACAAAGTATGAAAAAAAGTTAGTTTATTTTTTGAAGGGAAAAAAGCATAGTTTTTGAAGTGTTTTGGAGTGAGAATACGAAATTTTAATATCAGAGTGAGTTAACAAAGTATGAAAAAAAGTTAGTTTATTTTTACATAGAAAAAAGCATAGTTTTTGAAGTGTTTTGGAGTGAGAATACGAAATTTTAATATCAGAGTGAGTTAACAAAGTATGAAAAAAAGTTAGTTTATTTTTACATAGAAAACAAGCATAGTTTTTGAAGTGTTTTGGAGTGAGAATACGAAATTTTAATATCAGAGTGAGTTAACAAAGTATGAAAAAAAGTTAGTTTATTTTTTGAAGGGAAAAAAGCATAGTTTTTGAAGTGTTTTGGAGTGAGAATACGAAATTTTAATATCAGAGTGAGTTAACAAAGTATGAAAAAAAGTTAGTTTATTTTTTGAAGGGAAAAAAGCATAGTTTTTGAAGTGTTTTGGAGTGAGAATACGAAATTTTAATATCAGAGTGAGTTAACAAAGTATGAAAAAAAGTTAGTTTATTTTTAGAAGGGAAAAAAGCATAGTTTTTGAAGTGTTTTGGAGTGAGAATACGAAATTTTAATATCAGAGTGAGTTAACAAAGTATGAAAAAAAGTTAGTTTATTTTTTGAAGGGAAAAAAGCATAGTTTTTGAAGTGTTTTGGAGTGAGAATACGAAATTTTAATATCAGAGTGAGTTAACAAAGTATGAAAAAAAGTTAGTTTATTTTTTGAAGGGAAAAAAGCATAGTTTTTGAAGTGTTTTGGAGTGAGAATACGAAATTTTAATATCAGAGTGAGTTAACAAAGTATGAAAAAAAGTTAGTTTATTTTTTGAAGGGAAAAAAGCATAGTTTTTGAAGTGTTTTGGAGTGAGAATACGAAATTTTAATATCAGAGTGAGTTAACAAAGTATGAAAAAAAGTTAGTTTATTTTTACATAAAAAAAAGCATAGTTTTTGAAGTGTTTTGGAGTGAGAATACGAAATTTTAATATCAGAGTGAGTTAACAAAGTATGAAAAAAAGTTAGTTTATTTTTACATAAAAAAAAGCATAGTTTTTGAAGTGTTTTGGAGTGAGAATACGAAATTTTAATATCAGAGTGAGTTAACAAAGTATGAAAAAAAGTTAGTTTATTTTTACATAGAAAAAAAGCATAGTTTTTGAAGTGTTTTGGAGTGAGAATACGAAATTTTAATATCAGAGTGAGTTAACAAAGTATGAAAAAAAGTTAGTTTATTTTTTGAAGGGAAAAAAGCATAGTTTTTGAAGTGTTTTGGAGTGAGAATACGAAATTTTAATATCAGAGTGAGTTAACAAAGTATGAAAAAAAGTTAGTTTATTTTTTGAAGGGAAAAAAGCATAGTTTTTGAAGTGTTTTGGAGTGAGAATACGAAATTTTAATATCAGAGTGAGTTAACAAAGTATGAAAAAAAGTTAGTTTATTTTTACATAGAAAAAAAGCATAGTTTTTGAAGTGTTTTGGAGTGAGAATACGAAATTTTAATATCAGAGTGAGTTAACAAAGTATGAAAAAAAGTTAGTTTATTTTTACATAAAAAAAAGCATAGTTTTTGAAGTGTTTTGGAGTGAGAATACGAAATTTTAATATCAGAGTGAGTTAACAAAGTATGAAAAAAAGTTAGTTTATTTTTACATAAAAAAAAGCATAGTTTTTGAAGTGTTTTGGAGTGAGAATACGAAATTTTAATATCAGAGTGAGTTAACAAAGTATGAAAAAAAGTTAGTTTATTTTTACATAGAAAAAAAGCATAGTTTTTGAAGTGTTTTGGAGTGAGAATACGAAATTTTAATATCAGAGTGAGTTAACAAAGTATGAAAAAAAGTTAGTTTATTTTTAGAAGGGAAAAAAGCATAGTTTTTGAAGTGTTTTGGAGTGAGAATACGAAATTTTAATATCAGAGTGAGTTAACAAAGTATGAAAAAAAGTTAGTTTATTTTTTGAAGGGAAAAAAGCATAGTTTTTGAAGTGTTTTGGAGTGAGAATACGAAATTTTAATATCAGAGTGAGTTAACAAAGTATGAAAAAAAGTTAGTTTATTTTTTGAAGGGAAAAAAGCATAGTTTTTGAAGTGTTTTGGAGTGAGAATACGAAATTTTAATATCAGAGTGAGTTAACAAAGTATGAAAAAAAGTTAGTTTATTTTTACATAAAAAAAAGCATAGTTTTTGAAGTGTTTTGGAGTGAGAATACGAAATTTTAATATCAGAGTGAGTTAACAAAGTATGAAAAAAAGTTAGTTTATTTTTACATAAAAAAAAGCATAGTTTTTGAAGTGTTTTGGAGTGAGAATACGAAATTTTAATATCAGAGTGAGTTAACAAAGTATGAAAAAAAGTTAGTTTATTTTTAGAAGGGAAAAAAGCATAGTTTTTGAAGTGTTTTGGAGTGAGAATACGAAATTTTAATATCAGAGTGAGTTAACAAAGTATGAAAAAAAGTTAGTTTATTTTTAGAAGGGAAAAAAGCATAGTTTTTGAAGTGTTTTGGAGTGAGAATACGAAATTTTAATATCAGAGTGAGTTAACAAAGTATGAAAAAAAGTTAGTTTATTTTTACATAGAAAACAAGCATAGTTTTTGAAGTGTTTTGGAGTGAGAATACGAAATTTTAATATCAGAGTGAGTTAACAAAGTATGAAAAAAAGTTAGTTTATTTTTTGAAGGGAAAAAAAGCATAGTTTTTGAAGTGTTTTGGAGTGAGAATACGAAATTTTAATATCAGAGTGAGTTAACAAAGTATGAAAAAAAGTTAGTTTATTTTTTGAAGGGAAAAAAGCATAGTTTTTGAAGTGTTTTGGAGTGAGAATACGAAATTTTAATATCAGAGTGAGTTAACAAAGTATGAAAAAAAGTTAGTTTATTTTTACATAAAAAAAAGCATAGTTTTTGAAGTGTTTTGGAGTGAGAATACGAAATTTTAATATCAGAGTGAGTTAACAAAGTATGAAAAAAAGTTAGTTTATTTTTACATAGAAAAAAAGCATAGTTTTTGAAGTGTTTTGGAGTGAGAATACGAAATTTTAATATCAGAGTGAGTTAACAAAGTATGAAAAAAAGTTAGTTTATTTTTAGAAGGGAAAAAAGCATAGTTTTTGAAGTGTTTTGGAGTGAGAATACGAAATTTTAATATCAGAGTGAGTTAACAAAGTATGAAAAAAAGTTAGTTTATTTTTTGAAGGGAAAAAAGCATAGTTTTTGAAGTGTTTTGGAGTGAGAATACGAAATTTTAATATCAGAGTGAGTTAACAAAGTATGAAAAAAAGTTAGTTTATTTTTTGAAGGGAAAAAAGCATAGTTTTTGAAGTGTTTTGGAGTGAGAATACGAAATTTTAATATCAGAGTGAGTTAACAAAGTATGAAAAAAAGTTAGTTTATTTTTACATAAAAAAAAGCATAGTTTTTGAAGTGTTTTGGAGTGAGAATACGAAATTTTAATATCAGAGTGAGTTAACAAAGTATGAAAAAAAGTTAGTTTATTTTTAGAAGGGAAAAAAGCATAGTTTTTGAAGTGTTTTGGAGTGAGAATACGAAATTTTAATATCAGAGTGAGTTAACAAAGTATGAAAAAAAGTTAGTTTATTTTTTGAAGGGAAAAAAGCATAGTTTTTGAAGTGTTTTGGAGTGAGAATACGAAATTTTAATATCAGAGTGAGTTAACAAAGTATGAAAAAAAGTTAGTTTATTTTTTGAAGGGAAAAAAGCATAGTTTTTGAAGTGTTTTGGAGTGAGAATACGAAATTTTAATATCAGAGTGAGTTAACAAAGTATGAAAAAAAGTTAGTTTATTTTTACATAAAAAAAAGCATAGTTTTTGAAGTGTTTTGGAGTGAGAATACGAAATTTTAATATCAGAGTGAGTTAACAAAGTATGAAAAAAAGTTAGTTTATTTTTACATAAAAAAAAGCATAGTTTTTGAAGTGTTTTGGAGTGAGAATACGAAATTTTAATATCAGAGTGAGTTAACAAAGTATGAAAAAAAGTTAGTTTATTTTTAGAAGGGAAAAAAGCATAGTTTTTGAAGTGTTTTGGAGTGAGAATACGAAATTTTAATATCAGAGTGAGTTAACAAAGTATGAAAAAAAGTTAGTTTATTTTTAGAAGGGAAAAAAGCATAGTTTTTGAAGTGTTTTGGAGTGAGAATACGAAATTTTAATATCAGAGTGAGTTAACAAAGTATGAAAAAAAGTTAGTTTATTTTTACATAGAAAACAAGCATAGTTTTTGAAGTGTTTTGGAGTGAGAATACGAAATTTTAATATCAGAGTGAGTTAACAAAGTATGAAAAAAAGTTAGTTTATTTTTTGAAGGGAAAAAAGCATAGTTTTTGAAGTGTTTTGGAGTGAGAATACGAAATTTTAATATCAGAGTGAGTTAACAAAGTATGAAAAAAAGTTAGTTTATTTTTTGAAGGGAAAAAAGCATAGTTTTTGAAGTGTTTTGGAGTGAGAATACGAAATTTTAATATCAGAGTGAGTTAACAAAGTATGAAAAAAAGTTAGTTTATTTTTACATAAAAAAAAGCATAGTTTTTGAAGTGTTTTGGAGTGAGAATACGAAATTTTAATATCAGAGTGAGTTAACAAAGTATGAAAAAAAGTTAGTTTATTTTTAGAAGGGAAAAAAGCATAGTTTTTGAAGTGTTTTGGAGTGAGAATACGAAATTTTAATATCAGAGTGAGTTAACAAAGTATGAAAAAAAGTTAGTTTATTTTTAGAAGGGAAAAAAGCATAGTTTTTGAAGTGTTTTGGAGTGAGAATACGAAATTTTAATATCAGAGTGAGTTAACAAAGTATGAAAAAAAGTTAGTTTATTTTTTGAAGGGAAAAAAGCATAGTTTTTGAAGTGTTTTGGAGTGAGAATACGAAATTTTAATATCAGAGTGAGTTAACAAAGTATGAAAAAAAGTTAGTTTATTTTTACATAAAAAAAAGCATAGTTTTTGAAGTGTTTTGGAGTGAGAATACGAAATTTTAATATCAGAGTGAGTTAACAAAGTATGAAAAAAAGTTAGTTTATTTTTTGAAGGGAAAAAAGCATAGTTTTTGAAGTGTTTTGGAGTGAGAATACGAAATTTTAATATCAGAGTGAGTTAACAAAGTATGAAAAAAAGTTAGTTTATTTTTAGAAGGGAAAAAAGCATAGTTTTTGAAGTGTTTTGGAGTGAGAATACGAAATTTTAATATCAGAGTGAGTTAACAAAGTATGAAAAAAAGTTAGTTTATTTTTTGAAGGGAAAAAAGCATAGTTTTTGAAGTGTTTTGGAGTGAGAATACGAAATTTTAATATCAGAGTGAGTTAACAAAGTATGAAAAAAAGTTAGTTTATTTTTACATAGAAAACAAGCATAGTTTTTGAAGTGTTTTGGAGTGAGAATACGAAATTTTAATATCAGAGTGAGTTAACAAAGTATGAAAAAAAGTTAGTTTATTTTTTGAAGGGAAAAAAGCATAGTTTTTGAAGTGTTTTGGAGTGAGAATACGAAATTTTAATATCAGAGTGAGTTAACAAAGTATGAAAAAAAGTTAGTTTATTTTTAGAAGGGAAAAAAGCATAGTTTTTGAAGTGTTTTGGAGTGAGAATACGAAATTTTAATATCAGAGTGAGTTAACAAAGTATGAAAAAAAGTTAGTTTATTTTTTGAAGGGAAAAAAGCATAGTTTTTGAAGTGTTTTGGAGTGAGAATACGAAATTTTAATATCAGAGTGAGTTAACAAAGTATGAAAAAAAGTTAGTTTATTTTTTGAAGGGAAAAAAGCATAGTTTTTGAAGTGTTTTGGAGTGAGAATACGAAATTTTAATATCAGAGTGAGTTAACAAAGTATGAAAAAAAGTTAGTTTATTTTTAGAAGGGAAAAAAGCATAGTTTTTGAAGTGTTTTGGAGTGAGAATACGAAATTTTAATATCAGAGTGAGTTAACAAAGTATGAAAAAAAGTTAGTTTATTTTTTGAAGGGAAAAAAGCATAGTTTTTGAAGTGTTTTGGAGTGAGAATACGAAATTTTAATATCAGAGTGAGTTAACAAAGTATGAAAAAAAGTTAGTTTATTTTTTGAAGGGAAAAAAGCATAGTTTTTGAAGTGTTTTGGAGTGAGAATACGAAATTTTAATATCAGAGTGAGTTAACAAAGTATGAAAAAAAGTTAGTTTATTTTTACATAGAAAAAAGCATAGTTTTTGAAGTGTTTTGGAGTGAGAATACGAAATTTTAATATCAGAGTGAGTTAACAAAGTATGAAAAAAAGTTAGTTTATTTTTTGAAGGGAAAAAAGCATAGTTTTTGAAGTGTTTTGGAGTGAGAATACGAAATTTTAATATCAGAGTGAGTTAACAAAGTATGAAAAAAAGTTAGTTTATTTTTTGAAGGGAAAAAAGCATAGTTTTTGAAGTGTTTTGGAGTGAGAATACGAAATTTTAATATCAGAGTGAGTTAACAAAGTATGAAAAAAAGTTAGTTTATTTTTTGAAGGGAAAAAAGCATAGTTTTTGAAGTGTTTTGGAGTGAGAATACGAAATTTTAATATCAGAGTGAGTTAACAAAGTATGAAAAAAAGTTAGTTTATTTTTACATAGAAAAAAAGCATAGTTTTTGAAGTGTTTTGGAGTGAGAATACGAAATTTTAATATCAGAGTGAGTTAACAAAGTATGAAAAAAAGTTAGTTTATTTTTAGAAGGGAAAAAAGCATAGTTTTTGAAGTGTTTTGGAGTGAGAATACGAAATTTTAATATCAGAGTGAGTTAACAAAGTATGAAAAAAAGTTAGTTTATTTTTTGAAGGGAAAAAAGCATAGTTTTTGAAGTGTTTTGGAGTGAGAATACGAAATTTTAATATCAGAGTGAGTTAACAAAGTATGAAAAAAAGTTAGTTTATTTTTACATAAAAAAAAGCATAGTTTTTGAAGTGTTTTGGAGTGAGAATACGAAATTTTAATATCAGAGTGAGTTAACAAAGTATGAAAAAAAGTTAGTTTATTTTTAGAAGGGAAAAAAGCATAGTTTTTGAAGTGTTTTGGAGTGAGAATACGAAATTTTAATATCAGAGTGAGTTAACAAAGTATGAAAAAAAGTTAGTTTATTTTTTGAAGGGAAAAAAGCATAGTTTTTGAAGTGTTTTGGAGTGAGAATACGAAATTTTAATATCAGAGTGAGTTAACAAAGTATGAAAAAAAGTTAGTTTATTTTTTGAAGGGAAAAAAGCATAGTTTTTGAAGTGTTTTGGAGTGAGAATACGAAATTTTAATATCAGAGTGAGTTAACAAAGTATGAAAAAAAGTTAGTTTATTTTTAGAAGGGAAAAAAGCATAGTTTTTGAAGTGTTTTGGAGTGAGAATACGAAATTTTAATATCAGAGTGAGTTAACAAAGTATGAAAAAAAGTTAGTTTATTTTTAGAAGGGAAAAAAGCATAGTTTTTGAAGTGTTTTGGAGTGAGAATACGAAATTTTAATATCAGAGTGAGTTAACAAAGTATGAAAAAAAGTTAGTTTATTTTTAGAAGGGAAAAAAGCATAGTTTTTGAAGTGTTTTGGAGTGAGAATACGAAATTTTAATATCAGAGTGAGTTAACAAAGTATGAAAAAAAGTTAGTTTATTTTTTGAAGGGAAAAAAGCATAGTTTTTGAAGTGTTTTGGAGTGAGAATACGAAATTTTAATATCAGAGTGAGTTAACAAAGTATGAAAAAAAGTTAGTTTATTTTTACATAGAAAAAAGCATAGTTTTTGAAGTGTTTTGGAGTGAGAATACGAAATTTTAATATCAGAGTGAGTTAACAAAGTATGAAAAAAAGTTAGTTTATTTTTTGAAGGGAAAAAAGCATAGTTTTTGAAGTGTTTTGGAGTGAGAATACGAAATTTTAATATCAGAGTGAGTTAACAAAGTATGAAAAAAAGTTAGTTTATTTTTTGAAGGGAAAAAAGCATAGTTTTTGAAGTGTTTTGGAGTGAGAATACGAAATTTTAATATCAGAGTGAGTTAACAAAGTATGAAAAAAAGTTAGTTTATTTTTTGAAGGGAAAAAAGCATAGTTTTTGAAGTGTTTTGGAGTGAGAATACGAAATTTTAATATCAGAGTGAGTTAACAAAGTATGAAAAAAAGTTAGTTTATTTTTACATAAAAAAAAGCATAGTTTTTGAAGTGTTTTGGAGTGAGAATACGAAATTTTAATATCAGAGTGAGTTAACAAAGTATGAAAAAAAGTTAGTTTATTTTTTGAAGGGAAAAAAGCATAGTTTTTGAAGTGTTTTGGAGTGAGAATACGAAATTTTAATATCAGAGTGAGTTAACAAAGTATGAAAAAAAGTTAGTTTATTTTTTGAAGGGAAAAAAGCATAGTTTTTGAAGTGTTTTGGAGTGAGAATACGAAATTTTAATATCAGAGTGAGTTAACAAAGTATGAAAAAAAGTTAGTTTATTTTTACATAAAAAAAAGCATAGTTTTTGAAGTGTTTTGGAGTGAGAATACGAAATTTTAATATCAGAGTGAGTTAACAAAGTATGAAAAAAAGTTAGTTTATTTTTAGAAGGGAAAAAAGCATAGTTTTTGAAGTGTTTTGGAGTGAGAATACGAAATTTTAATATCAGAGTGAGTTAACAAAGTATGAAAAAAAGTTAGTTTATTTTTTGAAGGGAAAAAAGCATAGTTTTTGAAGTGTTTTGGAGTGAGAATACGAAATTTTAATATCAGAGTGAGTTAACAAAGTATGAAAAAAAGTTAGTTTATTTTTAGAAGGGAAAAAAGCATAGTTTTTGAAGTGTTTTGGAGTGAGAATACGAAATTTTAATATCAGAGTGAGTTAACAAAGTATGAAAAAAAGTTAGTTTATTTTTTGAAGGGAAAAAAGCATAGTTTTTGAAGTGTTTTGGAGTGAGAATACGAAATTTTAATATCAGAGTGAGTTAACAAAGTATGAAAAAAAGTTAGTTTATTTTTTGAAGGGAAAAAAGCATAGTTTTTGAAGTGTTTTGGAGTGAGAATACGAAATTTTAATATCAGAGTGAGTTAACAAAGTATGAAAAAAAGTTAGTTTATTTTTTGAAGGGAAAAAAGCATAGTTTTTGAAGTGTTTTGGAGTGAGAATACGAAATTTTAATATCAGAGTGAGTTAACAAAGTATGAAAAAAAGTTAGTTTATTTTTTGAAGGGAAAAAAGCATAGTTTTTGAAGTGTTTTGGAGTGAGAATACGAAATTTTAATATCAGAGTGAGTTAACAAAGTATGAAAAAAAGTTAGTTTATTTTTAGAAGGGAAAAAAGCATAGTTTTTGAAGTGTTTTGGAGTGAGAATACGAAATTTTAATATCAGAGTGAGTTAACAAAGTATGAAAAAAAGTTAGTTTATTTTTTGAAGGGAAAAAAGCATAGTTTTTGAAGTGTTTTGGAGTGAGAATACGAAATTTTAATATCAGAGTGAGTTAACAAAGTATGAAAAAAAGTTAGTTTATTTTTACAAGGGAAAAAAGCATAGTTTTTGAAGTGTTTTGGAGTGAGAATACGAAATTTTAATATCAGAGTGAGTTAACAAAGTATGAAAAAAAGTTAGTTTATTTTTTGAAGGGAAAAAAGCATAGTTTTTGAAGTGTTTTGGAGTGAGAATACGAAATTTTAATATCAGAGTGAGTTAACAAAGTATGAAAAAAAGTTAGTTTATTTTTTGAAGGGAAAAAAGCATAGTTTTTGAAGTGTTTTGGAGTGAGAATACGAAATTTTAATATCAGAGTGAGTTAACAAAGTATGAAAAAAAGTTAGTTTATTTTTAGAAGGGAAAAAAGCATAGTTTTTGAAGTGTTTTGGAGTGAGAATACGAAATTTTAATATCAGAGTGAGTTAACAAAGTATGAAAAAAAGTTAGTTTATTTTTACATAAAAAAAAGCATAGTTTTTGAAGTGTTTTGGAGTGAGAATACGAAATTTTAATATCAGAGTGAGTTAACAAAGTATGAAAAAAAGTTAGTTTATTTTTTGAAGGGAAAAAAGCATAGTTTTTGAAGTGTTTTGGAGTGAGAATACGAAATTTTAATATCAGAGTGAGTTAACAAAGTATGAAAAAAAGTTAGTTTATTTTTAGAAGGGAAAAAAGCATAGTTTTTGAAGTGTTTTGGAGTGAGAATACGAAATTTTAATATCAGAGTGAGTTAACAAAGTATGAAAAAAAGTTAGTTTATTTTTACATAAAAAAAAGCATAGTTTTTGAAGTGTTTTGGAGTGAGAATACGAAATTTTAATATCAGAGTGAGTTAACAAAGTATGAAAAAAAGTTAGTTTATTTTTAGAAGGGAAAAAAGCATAGTTTTTGAAGTGTTTTGGAGTGAGAATACGAAATTTTAATATCAGAGTGAGTTAACAAAGTATGAAAAAAAGTTAGTTTATTTTTTGAAGGGAAAAAAGCATAGTTTTTGAAGTGTTTTGGAGTGAGAATACGAAATTTTAATATCAGAGTGAGTTAACAAAGTATGAAAAAAAGTTAGTTTATTTTTAGAAGGGAAAAAAGCATAGTTTTTGAAGTGTTTTGGAGTGAGAATACGAAATTTTAATATCAGAGTGAGTTAACAAAGTATGAAAAAAAGTTAGTTTATTTTTTGAAGGGAAAAAAGCATAGTTTTTGAAGTGTTTTGGAGTGAGAATACGAAATTTTAATATCAGAGTGAGTTAACAAAGTATGAAAAAAAGTTAGTTTATTTTTTGAAGGGAAAAAAGCATAGTTTTTGAAGTGTTTTGGAGTGAGAATACGAAATTTTAATATCAGAGTGAGTTAACAAAGTATGAAAAAAAGTTAGTTTATTTTTTGAAGGGAAAAAAGCATAGTTTTTGAAGTGTTTTGGAGTGAGAATACGAAATTTTAATATCAGAGTGAGTTAACAAAGTATGAAAAAAAGTTAGTTTATTTTTTGAAGGGAAAAAAGCATAGTTTTTGAAGTGTTTTGGAGTGAGAATACGAAATTTTAATATCAGAGTGAGTTAACAAAGTATGAAAAAAAGTTAGTTTATTTTTTGAAGGGAAAAAAGCATAGTTTTTGAAGTGTTTTGGAGTGAGAATACGAAATTTTAATATCAGAGTGAGTTAACAAAGTATGAAAAAAAGTTAGTTTATTTTTACATAGAAAAAAGCATAGTTTTTGAAGTGTTTTGGAGTGAGAATACGAAATTTTAATATCAGAGTGAGTTAACAAAGTATGAAAAAAAGTTAGTTTATTTTTAGAAGGGAAAAAAGCATAGTTTTTGAAGTGTTTTGGAGTGAGAATACGAAATTTTAATATCAGAGTGAGTTAACAAAGTATGAAAAAAAGTTAGTTTATTTTTACATAGAAAAAAAAGCATAGTTTTTGAAGTGTTTTGGAGTGAGAATACGAAATTTTAATATCAGAGTGAGTTAACAAAGTATGAAAAAAAGTTAGTTTATTTTTTGAAGGGAAAAAAGCATAGTTTTTGAAGTGTTTTGGAGTGAGAATACGAAATTTTAATATCAGAGTGAGTTAACAAAGTATGAAAAAAAGTTAGTTTATTTTTAGAAGGGAAAAAAGCATAGTTTTTGAAGTGTTTTGGAGTGAGAATACGAAATTTTAATATCAGAGTGAGTTAACAAAGTATGAAAAAAAGTTAGTTTATTTTTAGAAGGGAAAAAAGCATAGTTTTTGAAGTGTTTTGGAGTGAGAATACGAAATTTTAATATCAGAGTGAGTTAACAAAGTATGAAAAAAAGTTAGTTTATTTTTTGAAGGGAAAAAAGCATAGTTTTTGAAGTGTTTTGGAGTGAGAATACGAAATTTTAATATCAGAGTGAGTTAACAAAGTATGAAAAAAAGTTAGTTTATTTTTAGAAGGGAAAAAAGCATAGTTTTTGAAGTGTTTTGGAGTGAGAATACGAAATTTTAATATCAGAGTGAGTTAACAAAGTATGAAAAAAAGTTAGTTTATTTTTACATAGAAAAAAAGCATAGTTTTTGAAGTGTTTTGGAGTGAGAATACGAAATTTTAATATCAGAGTGAGTTAACAAAGTATGAAAAAAAGTTAGTTTATTTTTACATAGGGAAAAAAGCATAGTTTTTGAAGTGTTTTGGAGTGAGAATACGAAATTTTAATATCAGAGTGAGTTAACAAAGTATGAAAAAAAGTTAGTTTATTTTTTGAAGGGAAAAAAGCATAGTTTTTGAAGTGTTTTGGAGTGAGAATACGAAATTTTAATATCAGAGTGAGTTAACAAAGTATGAAAAAAAGTTAGTTTATTTTTTAAAGGGAAAAAAGCATAGTTTTTGAAGTGTTTTGGAGTGAGAATACGAAATTTTAATATCAGAGTGAGTTAACAAAGTATGAAAAAAAGTTAGTTTATTTTTTGAAGGGAAAAAAGCATAGTTTTTGAAGTGTTTTGGAGTGAGAATACGAAATTTTAATATCAGAGTGAGTTAACAAAGTATGAAAAAAAGTTAGTTTATTTTTTGAAGGGAAAAAAGCATAGTTTTTGAAGTGTTTTGGAGTGAGAATACGAAATTTTAATATCAGAGTGAGTTAACAAAGTATGAAAAAAAGTTAGTTTATTTTTAGAAGGGAAAAAAGCATAGTTTTTGAAGTGTTTTGGAGTGAGAATACGAAATTTTAATATCAGAGTGAGTTAACAAAGTATGAAAAAAAGTTAGTTTATTTTTAGAAGGGAAAAAAGCATAGTTTTTGAAGTGTTTTGGAGTGAGAATACGAAATTTTAATATCAGAGTGAGTTAACAAAGTATGAAAAAAAGTTAGTTTATTTTTAGAAGGGAAAAAAGCATAGTTTTTGAAGTGTTTTGGAGTGAGAATACGAAATTTTAATATCAGAGTGAGTTAACAAAGTATGAAAAAAAGTTAGTTTATTTTTACATAGAAAAAAAGCATAGTTTTTGAAGTGTTTTGGAGTGAGAATACGAAATTTTAATATCAGAGTGAGTTAACAAAGTATGAAAAAAAGTTAGTTTATTTTTACATAGAAAAAAAGCATAGTTTTTGAAGTGTTTTGGAGTGAGAATACGAAATTTTAATATCAGAGTGAGTTAACAAAGTATGAAAAAAAGTTAGTTTATTTTTACATAGAAAAAAAGCATAGTTTTTGAAGTGTTTTGGAGTGAGAATACGAAATTTTAATATCAGAGTGAGTTAACAAAGTATGAAAAAAAGTTAGTTTATTTTTACAAGGGAAAAAAGCATAGTTTTTGAAGTGTTTTGGAGTGAGAATACGAAATTTTAATATCAGAGTGAGTTAACAAAGTATGAAAAAAAGTTAGTTTATTTTTTGAAGGGAAAAAAGCATAGTTTTTGAAGTGTTTTGGAGTGAGAATACGAAATTTTAATATCAGAGTGAGTTAACAAAGTATGAAAAAAAGTTAGTTTATTTTTTGAAGGGAAAAAAGCATAGTTTTTGAAGTGTTTTGGAGTGAGAATACGAAATTTTAATATCAGAGTGAGTTAACAAAGTATGAAAAAAAGTTAGTTTATTTTTTGAAGGGAAAAAAGCATAGTTTTTGAAGTGTTTTGGAGTGAGAATACGAAATTTTAATATCAGAGTGAGTTAACAAAGTATGAAAAAAAGTTAGTTTATTTTTTGAAGGGAAAAAAGCATAGTTTTTGAAGTGTTTTGGAGTGAGAATACGAAATTTTAATATCAGAGTGAGTTAACAAAGTATGAAAAAAAGTTAGTTTATTTTTACATAGAAAACAAGCATAGTTTTTGAAGTGTTTTGGAGTGAGAATACGAAATTTTAATATCAGAGTGAGTTAACAAAGTATGAAAAAAAGTTAGTTTATTTTTACATAGAAAAAAGCATAGTTTTTGAAGTGTTTTGGAGTGAGAATACGAAATTTTAATATCAGAGTGAGTTAACAAAGTATGAAAAAAAGTTAGTTTATTTTTAGAAGGGAAAAAAGCATAGTTTTTGAAGTGTTTTGGAGTGAGAATACGAAATTTTAATATCAGAGTGAGTTAACAAAGTATGAAAAAAAGTTAGTTTATTTTTAGAAGGGAAAAAAGCATAGTTTTTGAAGTGTTTTGGAGTGAGAATACGAAATTTTAATATCAGAGTGAGTTAACAAAGTATGAAAAAAAGTTAGTTTATTTTTAGAAGGGAAAAAAGCATAGTTTTTGAAGTGTTTTGGAGTGAGAATACGAAATTTTAATATCAGAGTGAGTTAACAAAGTATGAAAAAAAGTTAGTTTATTTTTACATAGAAAAAAGCATAGTTTTTGAAGTGTTTTGGAGTGAGAATACGAAATTTTAATATCAGAGTGAGTTAACAAAGTATAAAAAAAGTTAGTTTATTTTTACATAGAAAAAAGCATAGTTTTTGAAGTGTTTTGGAGTGAGAATACGAAATTTTAATATCAGAGTGAGTTAACAAAGTATGAAAAAAAGTTAGTTTATTTTTAGAAGGGAAAAAAGCATAGTTTTTGAAGTGTTTTGGAGTGAGAATACGAAATTTTAATATCAGAGTGAGTTAACAAAGTATGAAAAAAAGTTAGTTTATTTTTACATAAAAAAAAGCATAGTTTTTGAAGTGTTTTGGAGTGAGAATACGAAATTTTAATATCAGAGTGAGTTAACAAAGTATGAAAAAAAGTTAGTTTATTTTTAGAAGGGAAAAAAGCATAGTTTTTGAAGTGTTTTGGAGTGAGAATACGAAATTTTAATATCAGAGTGAGTTAACAAAGTATGAAAAAAAGTTAGTTTATTTTTTGAAGGGAAAAAAGCATAGTTTTTGAAGTGTTTTGGAGTGAGAATACGAAATTTTAATATCAGAGTGAGTTAACAAAGTATGAAAAAAAGTTAGTTTATTTTTACATAGAAAACAAGCATAGTTTTTGAAGTGTTTTGGAGTGAGAATACGAAATTTTAATATCAGAGTGAGTTAACAAAGTATGAAAAAAAGTTAGTTTATTTTTAGAAGGGAAAAAAGCATAGTTTTTGAAGTGTTTTGGAGTGAGAATACGAAATTTTAATATCAGAGTGAGTTAACAAAGTATGAAAAAAAGTTAGTTTATTTTTTGAAGGGAAAAAAGCATAGTTTTTGAAGTGTTTTGGAGTGAGAATACGAAATTTTAATATCAGAGTGAGTTAACAAAGTATGAAAAAAAGTTAGTTTATTTTTTGAAGGGAAAAAAGCATAGTTTTTGAAGTGTTTTGGAGTGAGAATACGAAATTTTAATATCAGAGTGAGTTAACAAAGTATGAAAAAAAGTTAGTTTATTTTTTGAAGGGAAAAAAGCATAGTTTTTGAAGTGTTTTGGAGTGAGAATACGAAATTTTAATATCAGAGTGAGTTAACAAAGTATGAAAAAAAGTTAGTTTATTTTTACATAGAAAACAAGCATAGTTTTTGAAGTGTTTTGGAGTGAGAATACGAAATTTTAATATCAGAGTGAGTTAACAAAGTATGAAAAAAAGTTAGTTTATTTTTAGAAGGGAAAAAAGCATAGTTTTTGAAGTGTTTTGGAGTGAGAATACGAAATTTTAATATCAGAGTGAGTTAACAAAGTATGAAAAAAAGTTAGTTTATTTTTTGAAGGGAAAAAAGCATAGTTTTTGAAGTGTTTTGGAGTGAGAATACGAAATTTTAATATCAGAGTGAGTTAACAAAGTATGAAAAAAAGTTAGTTTATTTTTTGAAGGGAAAAAAGCATAGTTTTTGAAGTGTTTTGGAGTGAGAATACGAAATTTTAATATCAGAGTGAGTTAACAAAGTATGAAAAAAAGTTAGTTTATTTTTTGAAGGGAAAAAAGCATAGTTTTTGAAGTGTTTTGGAGTGAGAATACGAAATTTTAATATCAGAGTGAGTTAACAAAGTATGAAAAAAAGTTAGTTTATTTTTAGAAGGGAAAAAAGCATAGTTTTTGAAGTGTTTTGGAGTGAGAATACGAAATTTTAATATCAGAGTGAGTTAACAAAGTATGAAAAAAAGTTAGTTTATTTTTACATAGAAAAAAGCATAGTTTTTGAAGTGTTTTGGAGTGAGAATACGAAATTTTAATATCAGAGTGAGTTAACAAAGTATAAAAAAAGTTAGTTTATTTTTACATAAAAAAAAGCATAGTTTTTGAAGTGTTTTGGAGTGAGAATACGAAATTTTAATATCAGAGTGAGTTAACAAAGTATGAAAAAAAGTTAGTATATTTTTACATAAAAAAAAGCATAGTTTTTGAAGTGTTTTGGAGTGAGAATACGAAATTTTAATATCAGAGTGAGTTAACAAAGTATAAAAAAAGTTAGTTTATTTTTACATAGAAAAAAAGCATAGTTTTTGAAGTGTTTTGGAGTGAGAATACGAAATTTTAATATCAGAGTGAGTTAACAAAGTATGAAAAAAAGTTAGTTTATTTTTACATAAAAAAAAGCATAGTTTTTGAAGTGTTTTGGAGTGAGAATACGAAATTTTAATATCAGAGTGAGTTAACAAAGTATAAAAAAAGTTAGTTTATTTTTACATAGAAAAAAGCATAGTTTTTGAAGTGTTTTGGAGTGAGAATACGAAATTTTAATATCAGAGTGAGTTAACAAAGTATGAAAAAAAGTTAGTTTATTTTTTGAAGGGAAAAAAGCATAGTTTTTGAAGTGTTTTGGAGTGAGAATACGAAATTTTAATATCAGAGTGAGTTAACAAAGTATGAAAAAAAGTTAGTTTATTTTTACATAAAAAAAAGCATAGTTTTTGAAGTGTTTTGGAGTGAGAATACGAAATTTTAATATCAGAGTGAGTTAACAAAGTATGAAAAAAAGTTAGTTTATTTTTAGAAGGGAAAAAAGCATAGTTTTTGAAGTGTTTTGGAGTGAGAATACGAAATTTTAATATCAGAGTGAGTTAACAAAGTATGAAAAAAAGTTAGTTTATTTTTTGAAGGGAAAAAAGCATAGTTTTTGAAGTGTTTTGGAGTGAGAATACGAAATTTTAATATCAGAGTGAGTTAACAAAGTATGAAAAAAAGTTAGTTTATTTTTTGAAGGGAAAAAAGCATAGTTTTTGAAGTGTTTTGGAGTGAGAATACGAAATTTTAATATCAGAGTGAGTTAACAAAGTATGAAAAAAAGTTAGTTTATTTTTAGAAGGGAAAAAAGCATAGTTTTTGAAGTGTTTTGGAGTGAGAATACGAAATTTTAATATCAGAGTGAGTTAACAAAGTATGAAAAAAAGTTAGTTTATTTTTAGAAGGGAAAAAAGCATAGTTTTTGAAGTGTTTTGGAGTGAGAATACGAAATTTTAATATCAGAGTGAGTTAACAAAGTATGAAAAAAAGTTAGTTTATTTTTACATAGAAAACAAGCATAGTTTTTGAAGTGTTTTGGAGTGAGAATACGAAATTTTAATATCAGAGTGAGTTAACAAAGTATGAAAAAAAGTTAGTTTATTTTTACATAGAAAACAAGCATAGTTTTTGAAGTGTTTTGGAGTGAGAATACGAAATTTTAATATCAGAGTGAGTTAACAAAGTATGAAAAAAAGTTAGTTTATTTTTTGAAGGGAAAAAAGCATAGTTTTTGAAGTGTTTTGGAGTGAGAATACGAAATTTTAATATCAGAGTGAGTTAACAAAGTATGAAAAAAAGTTAGTTTATTTTTTGAAGGGAAAAAAGCATAGTTTTTGAAGTGTTTTGGAGTGAGAATACGAAATTTTAATATCAGAGTGAGTTAACAAAGTATGAAAAAAAGTTAGTTTATTTTTTGAAGGGAAAAAAGCATAGTTTTTGAAGTGTTTTGGAGTGAGAATACGAAATTTTAATATCAGAGTGAGTTAACAAAGTATGAAAAAAAGTTAGTTTATTTTTACATAAAAAAAAGCATAGTTTTTGAAGTGTTTTGGAGTGAGAATACGAAATTTTAATATCAGAGTGAGTTAACAAAGTATGAAAAAAAGTTAGTTTATTTTTTGAAGGGAAAAAAGCATAGTTTTTGAAGTGTTTTGGAGTGAGAATACGAAATTTTAATATCAGAGTGAGTTAACAAAGTATGAAAAAAAGTTAGTTTATTTTTTGAAGGGAAAAAAGCATAGTTTTTGAAGTGTTTTGGAGTGAGAATACGAAATTTTAATATCAGAGTGAGTTAACAAAGTATGAAAAAAAGTTAGTTTATTTTTAGAAGGGAAAAAAGCATAGTTTTTGAAGTGTTTTGGAGTGAGAATACGAAATTTTAATATCAGAGTGAGTTAACAAAGTATGAAAAAAAGTTAGTTTATTTTTACATAAAAAAAAGCATAGTTTTTGAAGTGTTTTGGAGTGAGAATACGAAATTTTAATATCAGAGTGAGTTAACAAAGTATGAAAAAAAGTTAGTTTATTTTTACATAGAAAACAAGCATAGTTTTTGAAGTGTTTTGGAGTGAGAATACGAAATTTTAATATCAGAGTGAGTTAACAAAGTATGAAAAAAAGTTAGTTTATTTTTTGAAGGGAAAAAAGCATAGTTTTTGAAGTGTTTTGGAGTGAGAATACGAAATTTTAATATCAGAGTGAGTTAACAAAGTATGAAAAAAAGTTAGTTTATTTTTAGAAGGGAAAAAAGCATAGTTTTTGAAGTGTTTTGGAGTGAGAATACGAAATTTTAATATCAGAGTGAGTTAACAAAGTATGAAAAAAAGTTAGTTTATTTTTTGAAGGGAAAAAAGCATAGTTTTTGAAGTGTTTTGGAGTGAGAATACGAAATTTTAATATCAGAGTGAGTTAACAAAGTATGAAAAAAAGTTAGTTTATTTTTTGAAGGGAAAAAAGCATAGTTTTTGAAGTGTTTTGGAGTGAGAATACGAAATTTTAATATCAGAGTGAGTTAACAAAGTATGAAAAAAATTAGTTTATTTTTACATAGAAAAAAAGCATAGTTTTTGAAGTGTTTTGGAGTGAGAATACGAAATTTTAATATCAGAGTGAGTTAACAAAGTATGAAAAAAAGTTAGTTTATTTTTTGAAGGGAAAAAAGCATAGTTTTTGAAGTGTTTTGGAGTGAGAATACGAAATTTTAATATCAGAGTGAGTTAACAAAGTATGAAAAAAAGTTAGTTTATTTTTACATAAAAAAAAGCATAGTTTTTGAAGTGTTTTGGAGTGAGAATACGAAATTTTAATATCAGAGTGAGTTAACAAAGTATGAAAAAAAGTTAGTTTATTTTTACATAAAAAAAAGCATAGTTTTTGAAGTGTTTTGGAGTGAGAATACGAAATTTTAATATCAGAGTGAGTTAACAAAGTATAAAAAAAGTTAGTTTATTTTTACATAAAAAAAAGCATAGTTTTTGAAGTGTTTTGGAGTGAGAATACGAAATTTTAATATCAGAGTGAGTTAACAAAGTATGAAAAAAAGTTAGTTTATTTTTTGAAGGGAAAAAAGCATAGTTTTTGAAGTGTTTTGGAGTGAGAATACGAAATTTTAATATCAGAGTGAGTTAACAAAGTATGAAAAAAAGTTAGTTTATTTTTACATAGAAAACAAGCATAGTTTTTGAAGTGTTTTGGAGTGAGAATACGAAATTTTAATATCAGAGTGAGTTAACAAAGTATGAAAAAAAGTTAGTTTATTTTTTGAAGGGAAAAAAGCATAGTTTTTGAAGTGTTTTGGAGTGAGAATACGAAATTTTAATATCAGAGTGAGTTAACAAAGTATGAAAAAAAGTTAGTTTATTTTTACATAAAAAAAAGCATAGTTTTTGAAGTGTTTTGGAGTGAGAATACGAAATTTTAATATCAGAGTGAGTTAACAAAGTATGAAAAAAAGTTAGTTTATTTTTACATAAAAAAAAGCATAGTTTTTGAAGTGTTTTGGAGTGAGAATACGAAATTTTAATATCAGAGTGAGTTAACAAAGTATAAAAAAAGTTAGTTTATTTTTACATAAAAAAAAGCATAGTTTTTGAAGTGTTTTGGAGTGAGAATACGAAATTTTAATATCAGAGTGAGTTAACAAAGTATGAAAAAAAGTTAGTTTATTTTTACATAGAAAACAAGCATAGTTTTTGAAGTGTTTTGGAGTGAGAATACGAAATTTTAATATCAGAGTGAGTTAACAAAGTATGAAAAAAAGTTAGTTTATTTTTACATAGAAAACAAGCATAGTTTTTGAAGTGTTTTGGAGTGAGAATACGAAATTTTAATATCAGAGTGAGTTAACAAAGTATGAAAAAAAGTTAGTTTATTTTTTGAAGGGAAAAAAGCATAGTTTTTGAAGTGTTTTGGAGTGAGAATACGAAATTTTAATATCAGAGTGAGTTAACAAAGTATGAAAAAAAGTTAGTTTATTTTTTGAAGGGAAAAAAGCATAGTTTTTGAAGTGTTTTGGAGTGAGAATACGAAATTTTAATATCAGAGTGAGTTAACAAAGTATGAAAAAAAGTTAGTTTATTTTTTGAAGGGAAAAAAGCATAGTTTTTGAAGTGTTTTGGAGTGAGAATACGAAATTTTAATATCAGAGTGAGTTAACAAAGTATGAAAAAAAGTTAGTTTATTTTTTGAAGGGAAAAAAGCATAGTTTTTGAAGTGTTTTGGAGTGAGAATACGAAATTTTAATATCAGAGTGAGTTAACAAAGTATGAAAAAAAGTTAGTTTATTTTTAGAAGGGAAAAAAGCATAGTTTTTGAAGTGTTTTGGAGTGAGAATACGAAATTTTAATATCAGAGTGAGTTAACAAAGTATGAAAAAAAGTTAGTTTATTTTTACATAAAAAAAAGCATAGTTTTTGAAGTGTTTTGGAGTGAGAATACGAAATTTTAATATCAGAGTGAGTTAACAAAGTATGAAAAAAAGTTAGTTTATTTTTACATAGAAAACAAGCATAGTTTTTGAAGTGTTTTGGAGTGAGAATACGAAATTTTAATATCAGAGTGAGTTAACAAAGTATGAAAAAAAGTTAGTTTATTTTTTGAAGGGAAAAAAGCATAGTTTTTGAAGTGTTTTGGAGTGAGAATACGAAATTTTAATATCAGAGTGAGTTAACAAAGTATGAAAAAAAGTTAGTTTATTTTTAGAAGGGAAAAAAGCATAGTTTTTGAAGTGTTTTGGAGTGAGAATACGAAATTTTAATATCAGAGTGAGTTAACAAAGTATGAAAAAAAGTTAGTTTATTTTTTGAAGGGAAAAAAGCATAGTTTTTGAAGTGTTTTGGAGTGAGAATACGAAATTTTAATATCAGAGTGAGTTAACAAAGTATGAAAAAAAGTTAGTTTATTTTTTGAAGGGAAAAAAGCATAGTTTTTGAAGTGTTTTGGAGTGAGAATACGAAATTTTAATATCAGAGTGAGTTAACAAAGTATGAAAAAAATTAGTTTATTTTTACATAGAAAAAAAGCATAGTTTTTGAAGTGTTTTGGAGTGAGAATACGAAATTTTAATATCAGAGTGAGTTAACAAAGTATGAAAAAAAGTTAGTTTATTTTTTGAAGGGAAAAAAGCATAGTTTTTGAAGTGTTTTGGAGTGAGAATACGAAATTTTAATATCAGAGTGAGTTAACAAAGTATGAAAAAAAGTTAGTTTATTTTTACATAAAAAAAAGCATAGTTTTTGAAGTGTTTTGGAGTGAGAATACGAAATTTTAATATCAGAGTGAGTTAACAAAGTATGAAAAAAAGTTAGTTTATTTTTACATAAAAAAAAGCATAGTTTTTGAAGTGTTTTGGAGTGAGAATACGAAATTTTAATATCAGAGTGAGTTAACAAAGTATAAAAAAAGTTAGTTTATTTTTACATAAAAAAAAGCATAGTTTTTGAAGTGTTTTGGAGTGAGAATACGAAATTTTAATATCAGAGTGAGTTAACAAAGTATGAAAAAAAGTTAGTTTATTTTTTGAAGGGAAAAAAGCATAGTTTTTGAAGTGTTTTGGAGTGAGAATACGAAATTTTAATATCAGAGTGAGTTAACAAAGTATGAAAAAAAGTTAGTTTATTTTTACATAGAAAACAAGCATAGTTTTTGAAGTGTTTTGGAGTGAGAATACGAAATTTTAATATCAGAGTGAGTTAACAAAGTATGAAAAAAAGTTAGTTTATTTTTTGAAGGGAAAAAAGCATAGTTTTTGAAGTGTTTTGGAGTGAGAATACGAAATTTTAATATCAGAGTGAGTTAACAAAGTATGAAAAAAAGTTAGTTTATTTTTACATAAAAAAAAGCATAGTTTTTGAAGTGTTTTGGAGTGAGAATACGAAATTTTAATATCAGAGTGAGTTAACAAAGTATGAAAAAAAGTTAGTTTATTTTTACATAAAAAAAAGCATAGTTTTTGAAGTGTTTTGGAGTGAGAATACGAAATTTTAATATCAGAGTGAGTTAACAAAGTATAAAAAAAGTTAGTTTATTTTTACATAAAAAAAAGCATAGTTTTTGAAGTGTTTTGGAGTGAGAATACGAAATTTTAATATCAGAGTGAGTTAACAAAGTATGAAAAAAAGTTAGTTTATTTTTACATAGAAAACAAGCATAGTTTTTGAAGTGTTTTGGAGTGAGAATACGAAATTTTAATATCAGAGTGAGTTAACAAAGTATGAAAAAAAGTTAGTTTATTTTTACATAGAAAACAAGCATAGTTTTTGAAGTGTTTTGGAGTGAGAATACGAAATTTTAATATCAGAGTGAGTTAACAAAGTATGAAAAAAAGTTAGTTTATTTTTTGAAGGGAAAAAAGCATAGTTTTTGAAGTGTTTTGGAGTGAGAATACGAAATTTTAATATCAGAGTGAGTTAACAAAGTATGAAAAAAAGTTAGTTTATTTTTTGAAGGGAAAAAAGCATAGTTTTTGAAGTGTTTTGGAGTGAGAATACGAAATTTTAATATCAGAGTGAGTTAACAAAGTATGAAAAAAAGTTAGTTTATTTTTTGAAGGGAAAAAAGCATAGTTTTTGAAGTGTTTTGGAGTGAGAATACGAAATTTTAATATCAGAGTGAGTTAACAAAGTATGAAAAAAAGTTAGTTTATTTTTACATAGAAAACAAGCATAGTTTTTGAAGTGTTTTGGAGTGAGAATACGAAATTTTAATATCAGAGTGAGTTAACAAAGTATGAAAAAAAGTTAGTTTATTTTTACATAGAAAAAAGCATAGTTTTTGAAGTGTTTTGGAGTGAGAATACGAAATTTTAATATCAGAGTGAGTTAACAAAGTATGAAAAAAAGTTAGTTTATTTTTAGAAGGGAAAAAAGCATAGTTTTTGAAGTGTTTTGGAGTGAGAATACGAAATTTTAATATCAGAGTGAGTTAACAAAGTATGAAAAAAAGTTAGTTTATTTTTTGAAGGGAAAAAAGCATAGTTTTTGAAGTGTTTTGGAGTGAGAATACGAAATTTTAATATCAGAGTGAGTTAACAAAGTATGAAAAAAAGTTAGTTTATTTTTACATAGAAAAAAGCATAGTTTTTGAAGTGTTTTGGAGTGAGAATACGAAATTTTAATATCAGAGTGAGTTAACAAAGTATGAAAAAAAGTTAGTTTATTTTTACATAAAAAAAAGCATAGTTTTTGAAGTGTTTTGGAGTGAGAATACGAAATTTTAATATCAGAGTGAGTTAACAAAGTATGAAAAAAAGTTAGTTTATTTTTTGAAGGGAAAAAAGCATAGTTTTTGAAGTGTTTTGGAGTGAGAATACGAAATTTTAATATCAGAGTGAGTTAACAAAGTATGAAAAAAAGTTAGTTTATTTTTAGAAGGGAAAAAAGCATAGTTTTTGAAGTGTTTTGGAGTGAGAATACGAAATTTTAATATCAGAGTGAGTTAACAAAGTATGAAAAAAAGTTAGTTTATTTTTACATAAAAAAAAGCATAGTTTTTGAAGTGTTTTGGAGTGAGAATACGAAATTTTAATATCAGAGTGAGTTAACAAAGTATGAAAAAAAGTTAGTTTATTTTTTGAAGGGAAAAAAGCATAGTTTTTGAAGTGTTTTGGAGTGAGAATACGAAATTTTAATATCAGAGTGAGTTAACAAAGTATGAAAAAAAGTTAGTTTATTTTTTGAAGGGAAAAAAGCATAGTTTTTGAAGTGTTTTGGAGTGAGAATACGAAATTTTAATATCAGAGTGAGTTAACAAAGTATGAAAAAAAGTTAGTTTATTTTTTGAAGGGAAAAAAGCATAGTTTTTGAAGTGTTTTGGAGTGAGAATACGAAATTTTAATATCAGAGTGAGTTAACAAAGTATGAAAAAAAGTTAGTTTATTTTTTGAAGGGAAAAAAGCATAGTTTTTGAAGTGTTTTGGAGTGAGAATACGAAATTTTAATATCAGAGTGAGTTAACAAAGTATGAAAAAAAGTTAGTTTATTTTTTGAAGGGAAAAAAGCATAGTTTTTGAAGTGTTTTGGAGTGAGAATACGAAATTTTAATATCAGAGTGAGTTAACAAAGTATGAAAAAAAGTTAGTTTATTTTTACATAGAAAAAAAGCATAGTTTTTGAAGTGTTTTGGAGTGAGAATACGAAATTTTAATATCAGAGTGAGTTAACAAAGTATGAAAAAAAGTTAGTTTATTTTTTGAAGGGAAAAAAGCATAGTTTTTGAAGTGTTTTGGAGTGAGAATACGAAATTTTAATATCAGAGTGAGTTAACAAAGTATGAAAAAAAGTTAGTTTATTTTTTGAAGGGAAAAAAGCATAGTTTTTGAAGTGTTTTGGAGTGAGAATACGAAATTTTAATATCAGAGTGAGTTAACAAAGTATGAAAAAAAGTTAGTTTATTTTTACATAAAAAAAAGCATAGTTTTTGAAGTGTTTTGGAGTGAGAATACGAAATTTTAATATCAGAGTGAGTTAACAAAGTATAAAAAAAGTTAGTTTATTTTTACATAAAAAAAAGCATAGTTTTTGAAGTGTTTTGGAGTGAGAATACGAAATTTTAATATCAGAGTGAGTTAACAAAGTATGAAAAAAAGTTAGTTTATTTTTACATAGAAAACAAGCATAGTTTTTGAAGTGTTTTGGAGTGAGAATACGAAATTTTAATATCAGAGTGAGTTAACAAAGTATGAAAAAAAGTTAGTTTATTTTTACATAGAAAACAAGCATAGTTTTTGAAGTGTTTTGGAGTGAGAATACGAAATTTTAATATCAGAGTGAGTTAACAAAGTATGAAAAAAAGTTAGTTTATTTTTTGAAGGGAAAAAAGCATAGTTTTTGAAGTGTTTTGGAGTGAGAATACGAAATTTTAATATCAGAGTGAGTTAACAAAGTATGAAAAAAAGTTAGTTTATTTTTTGAAGGGAAAAAAGCATAGTTTTTGAAGTGTTTTGGAGTGAGAATACGAAATTTTAATATCAGAGTGAGTTAACAAAGTATGAAAAAAAGTTAGTTTATTTTTTGAAGGGAAAAAAGCATAGTTTTTGAAGTGTTTTGGAGTGAGAATACGAAATTTTAATATCAGAGTGAGTTAACAAAGTATGAAAAAAAGTTAGTTTATTTTTACATAGAAAACAAGCATAGTTTTTGAAGTGTTTTGGAGTGAGAATACGAAATTTTAATATCAGAGTGAGTTAACAAAGTATGAAAAAAAGTTAGTTTATTTTTACATAGAAAAAAGCATAGTTTTTGAAGTGTTTTGGAGTGAGAATACGAAATTTTAATATCAGAGTGAGTTAACAAAGTATGAAAAAAAGTTAGTTTATTTTTAGAAGGGAAAAAAGCATAGTTTTTGAAGTGTTTTGGAGTGAGAATACGAAATTTTAATATCAGAGTGAGTTAACAAAGTATGAAAAAAAGTTAGTTTATTTTTTGAAGGGAAAAAAGCATAGTTTTTGAAGTGTTTTGGAGTGAGAATACGAAATTTTAATATCAGAGTGAGTTAACAAAGTATGAAAAAAAGTTAGTTTATTTTTACATAGAAAACAAGCATAGTTTTTGAAGTGTTTTGGAGTGAGAATACGAAATTTTAATATCAGAGTGAGTTAACAAAGTATGAAAAAAAGTTAGTTTATTTTTTGAAGGGAAAAAAGCATAGTTTTTGAAGTGTTTTGGAGTGAGAATACGAAATTTTAATATCAGAGTGAGTTAACAAAGTATGAAAAAAGTTAGTTTATTTTTACATAAAAAAAAGCATAGTTTTTGAAGTGTTTTGGAGTGAGAATACGAAATTTTAATATCAGAGTGAGTTAACAAAGTATGAAAAAAAGTTAGTTTATTTTTACATAAAAAAAAGCATAGTTTTTGAAGTGTTTTGGAGTGAGAATACGAAATTTTAATATCAGAGTGAGTTAACAAAGTATAAAAAAAGTTAGTTTATTTTTACATAAAAAAAAGCATAGTTTTTGAAGTGTTTTGGAGTGAGAATACGAAATTTTAATATCAGAGTGAGTTAACAAAGTATGAAAAAAAGTTAGTTTATTTTTACATAGAAAACAAGCATAGTTTTTGAAGTGTTTTGGAGTGAGAATACGAAATTTTAATATCAGAGTGAGTTAACAAAGTATGAAAAAAAGTTAGTTTATTTTTACATAGAAAACAAGCATAGTTTTTGAAGTGTTTTGGAGTGAGAATACGAAATTTTAATATCAGAGTGAGTTAACAAAGTATGAAAAAAAGTTAGTTTATTTTTTGAAGGGAAAAAAGCATAGTTTTTGAAGTGTTTTGGAGTGAGAATACGAAATTTTAATATCAGAGTGAGTTAACAAAGTATGAAAAAAAGTTAGTTTATTTTTTGAAGGGAAAAAAGCATAGTTTTTGAAGTGTTTTGGAGTGAGAATACGAAATTTTAATATCAGAGTGAGTTAACAAAGTATGAAAAAAAGTTAGTTTATTTTTTGAAGGGAAAAAAGCATAGTTTTTGAAGTGTTTTGGAGTGAGAATACGAAATTTTAATATCAGAGTGAGTTAACAAAGTATGAAAAAAAGTTAGTTTATTTTTACATAGAAAACAAGCATAGTTTTTGAAGTGTTTTGGAGTGAGAATACGAAATTTTAATATCAGAGTGAGTTAACAAAGTATGAAAAAAAGTTAGTTTATTTTTACATAGAAAAAAGCATAGTTTTTGAAGTGTTTTGGAGTGAGAATACGAAATTTTAATATCAGAGTGAGTTAACAAAGTATGAAAAAAAGTTAGTTTATTTTTAGAAGGGAAAAAAGCATAGTTTTTGAAGTGTTTTGGAGTGAGAATACGAAATTTTAATATCAGAGTGAGTTAACAAAGTATGAAAAAAAGTTAGTTTATTTTTTGAAGGGAAAAAAGCATAGTTTTTGAAGTGTTTTGGAGTGAGAATACGAAATTTTAATATCAGAGTGAGTTAACAAAGTATGAAAAAAAGTTAGTTTATTTTTACATAGAAAAAAGCATAGTTTTTGAAGTGTTTTGGAGTGAGAATACGAAATTTTAATATCAGAGTGAGTTAACAAAGTATGAAAAAAAGTTAGTTTATTTTTACATAAAAAAAAGCATAGTTTTTGAAGTGTTTTGGAGTGAGAATACGAAATTTTAATATCAGAGTGAGTTAACAAAGTATGAAAAAAAGTTAGTTTATTTTTTGAAGGGAAAAAAGCATAGTTTTTGAAGTGTTTTGGAGTGAGAATACGAAATTTTAATATCAGAGTGAGTTAACAAAGTATGAAAAAAAGTTAGTTTATTTTTAGAAGGGAAAAAAGCATAGTTTTTGAAGTGTTTTGGAGTGAGAATACGAAATTTTAATATCAGAGTGAGTTAACAAAGTATGAAAAAAAGTTAGTTTATTTTTACATAAAAAAAAGCATAGTTTTTGAAGTGTTTTGGAGTGAGAATACGAAATTTTAATATCAGAGTGAGTTAACAAAGTATGAAAAAAAGTTAGTTTATTTTTTGAAGGGAAAAAAGCATAGTTTTTGAAGTGTTTTGGAGTGAGAATACGAAATTTTAATATCAGAGTGAGTTAACAAAGTATGAAAAAAAGTTAGTTTATTTTTTGAAGGGAAAAAAGCATAGTTTTTGAAGTGTTTTGGAGTGAGAATACGAAATTTTAATATCAGAGTGAGTTAACAAAGTATGAAAAAAAGTTAGTTTATTTTTTGAAGGGAAAAAAGCATAGTTTTTGAAGTGTTTTGGAGTGAGAATACGAAATTTTAATATCAGAGTGAGTTAACAAAGTATGAAAAAAAGTTAGTTTATTTTTTGAAGGGAAAAAAGCATAGTTTTTGAAGTGTTTTGGAGTGAGAATACGAAATTTTAATATCAGAGTGAGTTAACAAAGTATGAAAAAAAGTTAGTTTATTTTTTGAAGGGAAAAAAGCATAGTTTTTGAAGTGTTTTGGAGTGAGAATACGAAATTTTAATATCAGAGTGAGTTAACAAAGTATGAAAAAAAGTTAGTTTATTTTTACATAGAAAAAAAGCATAGTTTTTGAAGTGTTTTGGAGTGAGAATACGAAATTTTAATATCAGAGTGAGTTAACAAAGTATGAAAAAAAGTTAGTTTATTTTTTGAAGGGAAAAAAGCATAGTTTTTGAAGTGTTTTGGAGTGAGAATACGAAATTTTAATATCAGAGTGAGTTAACAAAGTATGAAAAAAAGTTAGTTTATTTTTTGAAGGGAAAAAAGCATAGTTTTTGAAGTGTTTTGGAGTGAGAATACGAAATTTTAATATCAGAGTGAGTTAACAAAGTATGAAAAAAAGTTAGTTTATTTTTACATAAAAAAAAGCATAGTTTTTGAAGTGTTTTGGAGTGAGAATACGAAATTTTAATATCAGAGTGAGTTAACAAAGTATAAAAAAAGTTAGTTTATTTTTACATAAAAAAAAGCATAGTTTTTGAAGTGTTTTGGAGTGAGAATACGAAATTTTAATATCAGAGTGAGTTAACAAAGTATGAAAAAAAGTTAGTTTATTTTTACATAGAAAACAAGCATAGTTTTTGAAGTGTTTTGGAGTGAGAATACGAAATTTTAATATCAGAGTGAGTTAACAAAGTATGAAAAAAAGTTAGTTTATTTTTACATAGAAAACAAGCATAGTTTTTGAAGTGTTTTGGAGTGAGAATACGAAATTTTAATATCAGAGTGAGTTAACAAAGTATGAAAAAAAGTTAGTTTATTTTTTGAAGGGAAAAAAGCATAGTTTTTGAAGTGTTTTGGAGTGAGAATACGAAATTTTAATATCAGAGTGAGTTAACAAAGTATGAAAAAAAGTTAGTTTATTTTTTGAAGGGAAAAAAGCATAGTTTTTGAAGTGTTTTGGAGTGAGAATACGAAATTTTAATATCAGAGTGAGTTAACAAAGTATGAAAAAAAGTTAGTTTATTTTTTGAAGGGAAAAAAGCATAGTTTTTGAAGTGTTTTGGAGTGAGAATACGAAATTTTAATATCAGAGTGAGTTAACAAAGTATGAAAAAAAGTTAGTTTATTTTTACATAGAAAACAAGCATAGTTTTTGAAGTGTTTTGGAGTGAGAATACGAAATTTTAATATCAGAGTGAGTTAACAAAGTATGAAAAAAAGTTAGTTTATTTTTACATAGAAAAAAGCATAGTTTTTGAAGTGTTTTGGAGTGAGAATACGAAATTTTAATATCAGAGTGAGTTAACAAAGTATGAAAAAAAGTTAGTTTATTTTTAGAAGGGAAAAAAGCATAGTTTTTGAAGTGTTTTGGAGTGAGAATACGAAATTTTAATATCAGAGTGAGTTAACAAAGTATGAAAAAAAGTTAGTTTATTTTTTGAAGGGAAAAAAGCATAGTTTTTGAAGTGTTTTGGAGTGAGAATACGAAATTTTAATATCAGAGTGAGTTAACAAAGTATGAAAAAAAGTTAGTTTATTTTTAGAAGGGAAAAAAGCATAGTTTTTGAAGTGTTTTGGAGTGAGAATACGAAATTTTAATATCAGAGTGAGTTAACAAAGTATGAAAAAAAGTTAGTTTATTTTTACATAAAAAAAAGCATAGTTTTTGAAGTGTTTTGGAGTGAGAATACGAAATTTTAATATCAGAGTGAGTTAACAAAGTATGAAAAAAAGTTAGTTTATTTTTTGAAGGGAAAAAAGCATAGTTTTTGAAGTGTTTTGGAGTGAGAATACGAAATTTTAATATCAGAGTGAGTTAACAAAGTATGAAAAAAAGTTAGTTTATTTTTTGAAGGGAAAAAAGCATAGTTTTTGAAGTGTTTTGGAGTGAGAATACGAAATTTTAATATCAGAGTGAGTTAACAAAGTATGAAAAAAAGTTAGTTTATTTTTAGAAGGGAAAAAAGCATAGTTTTTGAAGTGTTTTGGAGTGAGAATACGAAATTTTAATATCAGAGTGAGTTAACAAAGTATGAAAAAAAGTTAGTTTATTTTTTGAAGGGAAAAAAGCATAGTTTTTGAAGTGTTTTGGAGTGAGAATACGAAATTTTAATATCAGAGTGAGTTAACAAAGTATGAAAAAAAGTTAGTTTATTTTTACATAAAAAAAAGCATAGTTTTTGAAGTGTTTTGGAGTGAGAATACGAAATTTTAATATCAGAGTGAGTTAACAAAGTATGAAAAAAAGTTAGTTTATTTTTTGAAGGGAAAAAAGCATAGTTTTTGAAGTGTTTTGGAGTGAGAATACGAAATTTTAATATCAGAGTGAGTTAACAAAGTATGAAAAAAAGTTAGTTTATTTTTACATAGAAAACAAGCATAGTTTTTGAAGTGTTTTGGAGTGAGAATACGAAATTTTAATATCAGAGTGAGTTAACAAAGTATGAAAAAAAGTTAGTTTATTTTTACATAAAAAAAAGCATAGTTTTTGAAGTGTTTTGGAGTGAGAATACGAAATTTTAATATCAGAGTGAGTTAACAAAGTATGAAAAAAAGTTAGTTTATTTTTTGAAGGGAAAAAAGCATAGTTTTTGAAGTGTTTTGGAGTGAGAATACGAAATTTTAATATCAGAGTGAGTTAACAAAGTATGAAAAAAAGTTAGTTTATTTTTTGAAGGAAAAAAAGCATAGTTTTTGAAGTGTTTTGGAGTGAGAATACGAAATTTTAATATCAGAGTGAGTTAACAAAGTATGAAAAAAAGTTAGTTTATTTTTTGAAGGGAAAAAAGCATAGTTTTTGAAGTGTTTTGGAGTGAGAATACGAAATTTTAATATCAGAGTGAGTTAACAAAGTATGAAAAAAAGTTAGTTTATTTTTTGAAGGGAAAAAAGCATAGTTTTTGAAGTGTTTTGGAGTGAGAATACGAAATTTTAATATCAGAGTGAGTTAACAAAGTATGAAAAAAAGTTAGTTTATTTTTTGAAGGGAAAAAAGCATAGTTTTTGAAGTGTTTTGGAGTGAGAATACGAAATTTTAATATCAGAGTGAGTTAACAAAGTATGAAAAAAAGTTAGTTTATTTTTTGAAGGGAAAAAAGCATAGTTTTTGAAGTGTTTTGGAGTGAGAATACGAAATTTTAATATCAGAGTGAGTTAACAAAGTATGAAAAAAAGTTAGTTTATTTTTACATAGAAAAAAAGCATAGTTTTTGAAGTGTTTTGGAGTGAGAATACGAAATTTTAATATCAGAGTGAGTTAACAAAGTATGAAAAAAAGTTAGTTTATTTTTACATAGAAAAAAAGCATAGTTTTTGAAGTGTTTG